>PNEQ01124919.1:0-11097 GCA_003012365.1 Medauroidea extradentata
CCAAAAAAAAATTTCAAATTTTGAAATTTTTTATTTCACATAAATATTTTTGTAACGGGTTTTAAATGCTACAAGCCATAGACCAGGACATGTGGTTTTGATGTGATTTTTTTCATTTCATTATGTTATCTGGTTTTCAAGTTTTGTATGAAGTAAAAACACGCAAATTTTGACTTTGAAGTGCCATTACGGGAAAACTTTATGAGCTAATTTTTTTTTCCGTTAGAAGTATGTGTACTCTCAAGTAATGTGTACAAAACTAACACTATTTCATACAAGTATAAAATTATGTTTTTTCCCCACTTGAAGAACCTTAAGGTACAACACACTATATGGCCGCTTTGCCGTACCATCATCGCTAACAATATGGCACACGTACCATATTCCAGCTTGTAAAGAGAGCAAATATTGGGAATTGTTACTTTACAAATCTGGTAACAACTGTATACTCTTGGCTGTTTCCTAAAAATGTATAGGAATGCTATTTCACTGATTTATGGGAAACAATATTAACATACATACTTTCTTAAGGCCTCGCTCTTTAGTTTTGCAGGGGTTTCGAAAAAAATTTTTTAACACAAATTAGTACAAATATCAAAAATTAATTATTACAGTTTTAACTCTTATATATCATCGTTTGTATCTAAATTTTTCTTCTGCAATACACCAAACGGATTTTTAGATTTTCCCCCCGAAATATCACATATTTTGTTGTCAAAATAAGCCAAAATGAAGCAAAATAATTTTTTGCTCGCAAACGGTACATCATTTTAAAAAACTGTCTGGCAAAATTGTGTATCGTTCGACTGTAAACACTCTCAACGTTTTTTCAAAACATTTATTTAAACAATATTCGAGAGATTTGCAATTGTTTGAAATAAATGAAATATCATGGCCTTAAGAGCGAATGATATAGTCACAATCTTGAATTTTAGTATTTTATGTCAAAACTTTTCTTCTGGGTAAATTGTTGGAACTGAAGCCTAACTACGGAATAGAATACATACTGATAGAAATATCTTTATGTCGTTACTATTGTTACAGATCGATCTGCAGTTGGAAAATTCTTATTATTTTCATAACTGCAATTCTATCTGTAACAACAGTAAAAGGAAATAAAGGTCTTCTAAAATTTCCTTAATATGTATTATATTCTGTAGTTAGGTTAAAGTTGCATAAATTTACACAGAATAAACGTTATGACACAAAATACAAAAATTCAAGATGGTGACTACCACTCTTAAAACTCCCATACGTCGATATGTTAAGATTACAAATAATACAGTGTAGTAACATTGCATCACCCGGACATAAGTCGCCTGCAGTTTGACACCGAGCGTCAGGCCGACTCGCCCTGGCGGAAACAGGAATAGGAAGTACTATATGCAGTAGGATACAAACTCCAACCTGCGATAAGATAGCGCGATATTTCCTTATAAGACATTGTGCCCTTCCCCAAAAGTTTACCGCGACGTCCGCTTCCCGTTTTTTTATTTTAGTTTATTTATTTATTTTGGTTTTTACGCTCCATTTTATTTTCTTATTTCTTCAGTTTCCTCTGATAACATTATTAAAAGATAAAAATATAATACTGGATTAATTTCCGCATGATATATCTGCGAGACCTTAGAAAGGAATATTAAATACAGTTATTTATTAGTAAGATACTTATTTTCAAAACCATACCGATAGTTTCAGTTACAGCGATATACGAAAAAAAACCGTAGACAAAAATTATTTGCTAATTAACTGTTCTGAAGGGCTGTACGAAATTAAAAGTGAAGACACAAAACAATTGAATCCAGCAACAGCTGTGAAGCATGTATGTGGTCCAATGTGTACTGAGCTAAGTAATGACTATACACAACTTTGAGCTGTCTTCGGAACAATTAGACTGGTTAAAGGCCGCTGCACTCTTCAGAGAGTAACATGCAAGAGGTGAGGCCGGATTATCCAGTAACTTACCAGGCATATATTAAAGCCAGCACTGTAAAAATTTATTCATAAACGTACCATACCTATGTTTAGGAGTGTTAAGAACATAGGTAGAGATGATAGTATATCGCGAAAATATGTTGTACTAACATACCCTTGAAAACACTGTAGTATCTTGTGATATGCATGATTGGGTGATATACGTATGAAACTACGTAGCTGTCTGCAGACAAATAATAAGCATCAAATATTACAATAGCGGGATTCTAATTGGCTTAGTCAAATAGAGCAACAGCTCTACGTACAAGGGAAAGCCAGTCATCTTCTCATAAGCTGAACGTACGTTGAAATCCAGCAAACAGTCAAGTTTTCCCGCGATAAACCGTCATCTCTAAACATAGGTATGATGGTATAATTATTCTACATACATCAGTGGTAGCGTTTCTATACATTTATAGGAAACTGTCAAAATGCACATTTATGTTACTACATTCGTATAGTAACAGTGCTCACAATTTGCAGTCTATACAAGCTGAAATGTGGCAACTGTCTATACTGTGTATGGGTTAATTGTTTCCATCATTATACTCGTCGTACAGTAAGTTAATACTTTTAGACACGAACTGTTGAGAAAAAATTACTAGGAGTACTTCCGTTACTACCACGCAACTATGTAAGCAAATGGAATAGCTATACTGTGAGATAAATAAATAAATCTATTTTTATTGTTGCTCGTTCGCGAGTATGAAAATTGTTGGTAGTAGTTATTATAAAAGTGAGTTAAACACGTCTGTTATACAATAGTTGGAGGATGGTTGGGTTGACATTCATGTCGTAGAAATAGTTCTCTATATTATGAACAACTGCTAAAATATTGAAAATCGTTTGCACATAATGTGTTCATTTTCAGGAAATGAAATATGTATATTTACATGTAGCATATATGACAATACTTTAGATGTGACGTAGTTAGTGTCGGTAAATGAACAATGTACCTCGGCCTGCAGTGCAGCCATCAGCCTGGCAATGTTGTTGTTGGTGTTTGGCGGAAGGATACGTAGTTGGTGTGTAAACATATCCAAGCTATAAGCAGGGCTTCCAGAAAGTATCACGTTACCATACGGTGGGTATATTTAAGTATTATTTTTACAGTGTATAGTCGCACCTAGGATTTGTGCTTGGTTAGGGGAGGGGGTGTTCTGAACCTGGGAATGTTATGAAGTATTACCTATCCCACTGTAAAGTTGGGTGCCCAGGGGTCCACGTCCAGGAAAATTATATTTTAAGGTTCAATATGGTGCTATTTAAGCAGTTTCCGTGAAGTAAAAATATGAGAAGGGGGTGTGCCCCACGAACCCTCCCTGCCAAAGTTTTGTTGGATAATTTGGCAATTGCGGCATTATAATTTTAAATATAAACAGTTAAACTTACGCTACCATTGGAAGTATAACATTAGCATCACCTTACAAAAAAATACCATTATTCAAAAATTATTCACACATTTTCGGGGGAGTGGTGCTTAACCCCCAAAACCCTCCTAGGTTGCTACACTGGTCTGACCTAATAGTGCTTCTCTTGAAACGTAACGATGCTTCGCCAGTGCAGTGTATAGCTCTTGTATATATAAATTGTAGATAAGTGGTGATAATGGAATGTAGCCTAAATAAAGATTGGTTTGAAGAAGATTCGACATGCATTCCTAACAAATATTTAAGGCCATTATTATTTCGAAGAATGGTTAGCAGAGACGTTTAAGATTGATTCTTTCACTATCTACATACCTTTCATGTGAATTATGCAATTCTTAAGATTCCACTGTACACCTGATGTACAAATTATTGGTTTTTAAGCCGTAATATTTGTAATGGAGCATAAACAACAAATTTGTTTAGGTGTAACAACCTTCGTGTATAGGCCTACATACATTCACGTTAAATTCAACGTGTAAACAGTGTGAGGGAAATAGTGTACTAATTTATTTCTCTTATTGTTTACAGTTGCAGTTTACAAGTAACGCAAATGTAGCGCAAACATGTTAAGAAACATATACATAAAATTCGCTCTACCTGAACACATTTTTTATTTATACTGTAAAACTAATATTACGACTTTAAAACCTAGAACTGGTACATCAATGGTACAGAGGAATCTAAATTTGGCGGCCTTCGTCACCCGATGTCACCATATAAGTACAAGCAGAAAATAAATAAACGCATTTACTATGCTAACGTTGAATTTTTGTGATAGTTTTGTCGATTTATGAAAAATGTATTAAATTTTCCCAAGTAATTGTAAGGTTTTCATTCAGGGTGATGTCTTTCCAGAGTACAAGGTTATATTATAAATAAGACATTTGGTGAGGTTAGTCACCTGCCTAACCTACACATACGCACCCTTTAATTTTATTAATTATAACAGTACGGTCAAGGATGCTGCCGTTGGCAGGCGGGTTTTCTCAGGGAACTCCCGTTTCCTTCGCCTCTCGCACTCCGTCGCTGCTCCACACTCATCTCACATCACCTCAGTCATTGCTCGGGCCGGAGGGCGATAGGCATGTCTCGCTAGTCGAGCAGCTGGCACAATCTTCATCTCTGCCTTCTATCAAACTCAATGGACAAGCACCTCGCGACTTTTTGTGTGTGAATTATTTTATTGGTATTAATTAGTTAGGCCTAATGTCGATATTTTTATACGTAAATTCCAAAAATTTTAAAATATTAATTTTAACATGACATTGTGCGAAAAAATTTCTACTCGGCGAAACATAGTCATATGTAATTCCTACATGATAAACATTCAGCACATCTGCAGAGTAATTGTTTGTGGTAGTTATGTTGCATATAGGCTGTTCTCTGTAAAATGAACATTTCTGAAGATATTCTATATCGATAATAATAATAATAATAATAATAATAATAATAATAATAATAATGTAACAACTTTGCTGTCCTGGGCGCAGCCAGGTTCTTTGGGACGAAGATAGTTCAAAATTAATTAATTGAATTTCTTAATTTATTACAATCTCTAAGCACTCTACATTATGTGTACAGCCCTTGCGATTTACACTCTATAGGTCAATATTTACAGTTATTTTACTGGTAATCTCCCTAAAAGTCTAAATTGCTACTACAGTACACAGTTAATAAAGGTTCGTAGCCTCTCCTCGATCTGCAGGTCCCGCCTCGTCTCTCGCTTCCAAGTAGATCGTGAACACTAACCGGCTAAACGCCACAATCACTCTGCCGCTGCTCGCAGTGGGCCGGTATTTACAATCGCTTATGACGACATCCAGAATATTCGCATAGCTCGCCGACAACGCTGGTTGATGTAAGCTGGCCTTTCCAGATGTTAAGGTAACATCCAGTCATGTCCGAGCTGAATGCCTGACAAGGAACGGTTACTGCTTACGGCCAAGGTTTAGCAGTATTAATTGTAAGTTTGACAATCATGTATAAAAGTTGGTATTACTGTGATGCCATTCGTAATTAACTCGATAATCACCATCTTTCTTAAACCTATAAAATACGTACAAGACAGCATATTTTTAAGTAAAAGAACATTTATTCACCATTTAATTCATGTTTTTAATTTCTATACATAAAATAAAGTGCCCCACTTACTCACTCACTCTCTCACTCACTCACTCATCAACGCAGAGACCAAACCGCTGGACCTAGAGACATGAAATTTTCCCCTCACACCATAACACCCATTAAGGGAGGATTTTTCGAAATTAAAAAATTAAGGGGGTGAAAAGGGGTAAAATGTGTTTTCATTGAATCTTCGATAGCGCCTAAACCCAATGAGAAATCGAAGTGATTTACACTTCAGAATGAAACTTATAAAAAAAAAACTATCTAGTTTTTCTATATTTAAAAAATTAAGGGGACGAAAAGATGTAAAATGTGTTTTCAATAGACTCTCGATAACTCTTAAACCCGTTGAGATATCGAATTGATTTTTGCTTCGCAATGAAGCTTGCACATATCCCTAAAAATATGTTTCAGGATTTTTTTTTTTAGTTTCAACCTCTAAGGGCATTAAATAACAAAACGTGGTTTCAATTAATTCTCTGCTGTATTTTTTAAACCAACTGAGATGATTTTTCAATAGGAATGAAACTTACGTATATACCTAGAAATATATTTCGTGAATTTTCAAAATTCGACAATTTAGAGGATGTAAAGATGTGAAATGTTTCAGAAATCCTATAAAGCAGTATGGCCACGGAGAAGTAATTTAAAAGTAGTTACTTTTTCCCGTCCTGTCGATACGTATATGTCTTTGGCAACAGGCCTGTACACATTTAATATCTTATTTCTGACAACCTATCTTGGTGCAATTGTTGGGAACACTGATAGAAGATTTTGGGTTCAAATCCCACGCGAGGCAGGGCGGCAGGGATCTTCTATAGTATTATATACACACATATTAGTAGCAGCTGACAGAAGAGTTAATTTTCTATTTGAAGTTGCTTTCTCTTACGGTGTAGGCACCCACTGAGAGGTGTAAAGGGGTGAAATGAATTTTCCCGATATCTTGGATATATCGTAAACCTGGTGATGTATTGTTATGGTTTGGGGGTAAAAATTCGTAAAATGTGTTTTGCCATATTCTCAATATCTCACTAACATGATAAGCTAGTTATAAATACAAGTGGAGCATAATTTACATGTTTCGCAATTATTAGAGTACTCGCCACTCAGCCTTTAGGCTGGATGAATTTTAGGCTGTATGATTTTAAGTTGAAACACTTTAGGCTGGGTGACTTTAGGCTGTATGATTTTAAGTTGAAACACTTTAGGCTGTATGATTTTAAGTTGAAACACTTTAGGCTGGGTGATTTTAGGCTGAATAGGGTGGAAGAAAGAGTTTTAGGCTGAACGATTTTGGGCTGCGTGACGGTCGCCCTTATACTATATCTTCATTATTTTACTAAATGATTTTAACCATAAATTTCAGTCTTATTAATACAGCCAAAAATGCAACCCTCAAAGTCTCTTCCTATTGGCTGAACAGTAACCTCTCTATTGTGTACGCTATATTTTTCGCGACTCTATTGCTTACTTCTTAAGTCTACTTCCTAAAGCTTAAGCTTGTGTGGTAGATAAGTAAACGCTAAAAACTCCAATTGAACCCCAACACATTTTAGAAAGTCAATATGGAAGAACTGCAAAACAACAGTGCCAGACAATATTTGCCAACTTTATGAGCAAACATTTACCCAGATAGGCTACTATCATTAAACGTGATCTTTTACGCCGCAATTAAATGTACGAGATTACGGCGTTAGCGATTGTTCTTCAGAAACACGTTGCTCGAAAAAATGTTTGCTCAGAAAGTTAGCAAAAAATCTGTTGTCTAGGGTTTCTTTGAGAAACCTACAGTTTTAAAGTGATGTCGTTTGTGTTTAATTTTTCAATTGTGTCAACAGCTTTAGTGAGAAAAACAATATTGTGTTAGGACTGCCACTTTATCTACTGAGAATTTTGCCAGATTATGACGAGCTGTGCCTGGTAACACTGCAGAGACGAATACTGGAGTGTCCCAAGGCAAGCGCTGGTGAGCAATGACTAGGGCCCGGGAAAATTCTCGGATTCAATGACCTGCATGCTTGAATCCATTGTCCTATGCACATTCAAGTCCCGTCTATTCGTTCATTGTACGCTGTTCGACTGAGTAGCAGCTAGTGGACAAATGGTCGGGGCTTGAGTATGCATAGGAGAATGGATTCTAACATGCAAGTCATTGAATCCACTAAATTTTCCGGGCTCTAACAATCACTACATTACTCTGGGTTGTCTGATAGGGACAGGTACACTTGATTGCCAGTAGTATACAATCATCAAGGAATGAATTCTCCAGTAATACACCTTGGGTTTCCACAACACACATTTATTTGGTGTGAATAGCAGGATCATTAATGACACGTGCTCAAAGTGTATAACTTATACCGAATGCCCAGAAACAATCCCCTGAGCACACCACACGTTAAGGTAAATTGGAGTCGAAAATGAAAGTGACAAAATATTGCACGTCGACATTTTTACGTGCACAATGTGGCAACACCTCATGGTTAGAAGCGATGGTATATCGCAAAAATGTTTTGTGCCAACATATCCTTGAAAACGCTGTAGTAAATTGCAACATATATTATTGGGCGATGTACGTCTGACACAACGTAGCTGTCTGCAGACCAATGACAGTCAGCAAATGTTACAGCAGCACGATTCTTACTGGCTCAGTCAAATAGCGCGACAGCTTCAAGTACAAGTGAAAGCCAGTAATCTTCCGTTAAATTGAACGTGTGTTGAAACCCAGCAAACAGTCAAGTTTTCCCGCGATAAATCACCATATCTACTCATGTAAATAGTCTCTTCTTGCCCTCCACGTCCAGGTTCTATCGTCAAGTAAACGTAGAATTATGTTTGAACTGCTCGGAATTTTAACTTGCACCATGTATATGCAGATCAGAATAGTAGAAGTAAGATAAGGACATATGTGGAGTACAAGAGGGGACATCGTTGAGGGTCCTGAAAAATTCGCGTTTTCTTCAGGCACAAGGTATAATGCCACCAACTGTAAGTTCGCGTCACTTTCATAATTGTTCCTTGATTTATATGACACCTCGTGTACAACGCTGAGCCAATAATACTAATTAAACTCAATGCAGGCTCATACCACTGTGTCAGCTAATGGATAGGGACAGGAAACTTTCACGAATTCAATGACCCGCAGGCTAGAATCTATTGTCCTATACATACTCAAGCTCCGTCTATTCGTTAATCGTCTGCTATTCCACTGAGTAGCTGCTAGTGGACAAATGGTCGAGACTTGAGTGTGTATAGGATAGTTGATTCCAGCATGCAGGTCACTGAATTCTCGCAGTTTTCCCGTCCCTACTAATAAACAGCGTGAGTGCATATGTGAGGGGCTTAGAATGATGGCGGTGTAAGTCACTTTTATTAAGAGGTGCTTTTTTCATTCATATAAAACATGTTTTAAAAGAAAGTTCCGTTACAATTATCTACTTTTTTTTTTTTACTTAATTTTCGAAGTATTATTAAAATAATAAAAAACGGCGCCGTAATTTAGTTTGTAAAAGCAATTAATCGTTTTTGTGAAAATTACTGTGCGTGGCTTACGTCACTATTATTCTAAGCCCCTCATAAATTATTGGAGGCTGGCCTACGGGTCAGTGAAACAGCGAATTTTTCCGGTCTCTACACATCGTGTGTGCAAAATGTGATCGTTAGGAACAGGACAATGGGTTATAGCATGCAGGTCATTGAATTAGCGAAATCTTCCTGTCCCTAGTAATTGTGCAACACTTGTTCCTCTTACATTTTAGTCTCCAATTTATAGAGGCACGAGTATTTCTCGTATTGATTGTAGGTCACGTTGAACGCCAATAACCTGTATATCACTGTAACTTCCGTGATTAGATGAGCTGTTTTGACACACCTTTGGAGGTTGCAAGCCAGTAGTAAATAATAAAATAATTCGTGGGGCTACCCACTTAAGAGCCAATGGATATTCGACTTTGGTCAGTGTGTGTATAGGTCTGAGAAGTCTAGACTGCTACCTGATTAATATACGTGAAATACTCGTGCCTCTACGAATGTAGCCTAGGATTCGCGTGGCGTGCATATTATTATGAGGTTGTTTATGGACATCCTGTATAGTCTCGTGTACTGTAGCTTGCCTTGGAACACGGTCACACTTCACACTGCAACACTGGGCTGGTAGCTGGGTCGTTGACTCTCTGTTTGCCCGCGGGTCACTCTGGACCACTAAGCGCCGTCAGCAGCCTCGCTCAGTTTCCTGGGATCGTGACCAGACCAACACCCACCGGTCAGGCCTGCCTGCCCCCCCCCCAACCCATCAAACCTTACATCACTGGCCGTCAACAACTTCTATCCGCTTCCCATAACGCATACTTGCTATCGGTGGTTCGAGATGAAAGGCGTATTTTAGCTGCAGACTTGTTCACAAGCGTTGGCAAGAGTTTGCATTTACAAGAGATCGTTAAAATGCAGCAATTCAGAGAACAGAAATGGCTACCACTATGGAGTCATGAAATTATGTTGTTGCCAATGCCCTATCAGTAGAGACATGCAAAATTCGCGTTATAATTTGGTAGCAGACTAAACTTCACTTTCCTATACATAACAGAGCGTAATCTGCGATGCAGTTGGCTACGAACTTTTATATGTCGTCATTTGCGTGTGTTACGTCTTTACAGAGATTGGCCTCTCTACCGTGTAAGCATTCTCCGCAGCAAGTCACGACAATATCGGCCAGCGGGAGGTGTCGAACGAGCCTATAGTTACTTGGAGTCCAGTAAGCTGTCCGAAAATAACGCGAATTTTGCATGTCTCTACCTATCAGTAGATATGATGGTATATCGCGGGAAAACTGGAATATTTGCTAGGCTTCAACGTACGTTCAGCTTATGAAAATATGACTGACTTTCGCTTGTACGTGGAGCTGTTACCCTATTTGACTGAGCCAATAAGATTCCCGTTATTGTAATATGTTATGCCTGTTATTGGTCTGCTGACAGCTACGTTTTGTCAGTGTTTTCAAGGCTATTGGCGCAAAAATTTGCGATATACCATCATATCTACCTATCAGAAATATAAATGGAGTGTATGAGACAAAACATCTTTTCACGAACACGTATGTCGGAAAATGGACTGAGGTAACTTTTCTTTACATTAACAACATAATAAATTGTAGAAAGAAATTGAACTATGTAGCTGCATGAAATAAAAAGTTAATACTACGCCATTTTATTGAAAAATAACTTAAGTCTCGTCCATATTGCGCCTAAATACAGTTTGTTTTGATTTCAGATTAATTCGAGTTAATCAGAAAATAATGGTAAAGGTAAACATCTTGTGAACAAACCTTGTAATCGTCCTCCTATCTCGGTTGCCAGAAACGTGCAAACACCCTCAACCCGTTTGCAGCATGTTTGCAAACACTGCTGTAAACAGGAACGCTAAAATGGTCTGTTCACAGGATCCGCTACCAATTCAACCACTAAAATACGCTTAATGTAAGCACTTCTGATGACCATATCGTCTATAGGTAACAAATAAAAAATATTGTTTATCGTGACATTAAACGTTAACTTTTGAGTGCCCTCACTTTATT
>PNEQ01124919.1:11197-30515 GCA_003012365.1 Medauroidea extradentata
TTTTTTTTTTTTTTTTTTTTTTTTTTACATGTTTGGTGCAGTGAACATTTTTGGTTCAAAAAAGAAATCTAAAATCTCAATTTTCCTGTATATACATTACATTTGGTTTTGCATTGTGATTGAGTGAGTGAGTGAAATTTTGGTCAGCACTCAACATCAAGGTCTGTAGCGCTGGTGAGGAGTGACATGATGTATGGAGCAGCAATGGAATGATAGGGCGGGGGAAACAGGAGATCTCCGAGAAAATCCGCTGACCAACGGCGTCGTCGGGCACGATTCCCACGTGCGAAAATCCGGGGACCAACCCCGCCGGGAATCGAAGCCGGATCGCCTTGGTGGGAGGCGAATGATCTGATCATTCGGCCACCGCGGCCCCCTTTGTGACTGACATTACACAATGTATATAATAACTACCTTCAGCAGAAACTGTTAGAACATACCGTAGTGTGCGATTAGAATTTTAATTTGTCAAGCTGCAGCAACTCCCTTCCCATCTTCGCAAACACACACTATTCGTTCCGCGTTTCTGCATTTAATATTCCGAACGCTGTACGCACAGTTTAGTTCCACGGTTCGTTTGGTTATGTTAAATGTTTGCAATTTTTTTCGCTCAGTTTCGCACGTACCATCGTTTGACAGCAGCGATCGACCCTGGTTTCGAGCAGCATGGGCATTGAGGTGTTGTAGTTAACTCCGTATACTTTACTATTACGAGTAAACATCAATCGGGTCGCTTACTCATTAAACGAGCCCGAGTTAATCGAATGACTTTGCGTAGCCTATCCCACTTCTTGACTGTTACTTTATGAGATTTTGTAAACTAAATGCAATATTTTATCGTCATGAGACAATAAGCCAGTGAAGATAAATCGATGTTTACAGCATTTAACAACACTAGAAACCTAAATAGTTAATGCACAGCAGACCACAGAAAGCAATGCCAGCATGAGTTGTCAGAAAATTTGCACTCCTTCGTGGTTTATTCTACTACAGGTTAGATATAAAACGTGTTTTCTTATGGGAGAGTTTGGCACAGGGAATATTTCTGCCGCTAGTTTCGCTGCTATCGCTAAGGGACCATAAAATACGAAACCGTTGTAAAATTAAATTTAAATATGCTTGGAATTGACAGAAGTCATTTAACTTAATTTTAAAGTGCAAAGAAACCAACTGTGCGTTTTAAATCATTAACTTAATGAAACTTAATTTTCAGGAAAGTTCCCTGATTGGTAGATACCTGAAAAATTCGCGTTTTCTTTTAGGCGCAAGCTAGAGTTCAAGCAACTGTATGTCTGTATTACGTTCACAATTGGCCGTTGACTTACTCGACACTTCCTGGAAGTAGCTGAGCCAATAATAAAACTGTAACTGAATACAGCCCCATTTCACTGTGTCAGCGAGCAGCTAATAAACTCCTGCTGTCTGCACGATTTCACATATATTCTTGGAGGTTAGTCCACGGTCGTAGAAGAACAGGTCTGGACACTCGCCTAGATATTTGACCCCCTTGTTGTTTGGCTGTAGTTCACCAAGTTACCGAGAATATTGTGTTTTATTGGCGCTTCAGTTAGGGCGGTCGGACTCAAAATCGACCCACTTCCTTCCCACTATGATAAACAATTATATCAAAACGTATTTTTTATGAATTTATGAAATACTCCTTTCCTCACAATTTTAAATCATGGCTCCAGAAATGTTTATTTACTTTATAATGTTAACAATGGAAAAAAAGTGGGTGGAGTTGGAGTTTGAGTCCGACCGCCCGGATTATAGCGCCAAAAAGTTCGACATTCTCGGTAACTTCACGAACTGCAGCCAAACAAATAGGGGGTCAAGCAAAATACATTGGTAGATAGGCGAGTGTCCAAACAAAAAATACCTCAAAGGAGAGTTAAGAGCTAAGGGCAACAGATACAATATGCATGACTTTTTCGAATGGAGGGGTTGGGTAGTATTTTTGCTTGATTCAAAGCACAGCCAAAATATTGTGTTGGCGAGAAAAATATTTAAAAAAGCGCGAGAGAGACAAACACAAATGGCACAGTTTATAGTCTCGGCAGAATGTAAGCAGATGTGAGCGGGCAAAAGATTTTTTTTTTAGCTTCAGTTTGTTGGCAGATGTGTACTTCATGAGAACGGATGTTTATGCGTTTCCGTTTTTTTTATGTTTATCGTATCTAACTGGAGCACGGACAAGAAAAAAGAACTCTCGCCCCCCCCCCCTCCCTCCCGCGGGGACGGGAGGTGGGATGGGGGTAAGACGAAGGTTGTTGTATGAATGAGGGAGGTAAAGATGAAGGCAGTTTTCCCAGAGAAACAAGCTTTAGCTCTGTATTCTACAGTAAAACTGTCCATGAGAGAGTAATGATAATGCAGTTTTGTATTAGTACAGAGCAGGTATGTACAGCTAATAAACGCGACATCCATAATTTGTAGAGACGGGAATAATTCGCGGGTTCACTGACCTGCAGGCTAGCCCCCAAGATCATCTGTGTATTCAAGCAGACATTATCTGCTCACTGGCTGCTCGATGACGCAGAGATATGGGCCTGCATTTAGTTGTTTCTGTACTATTGGCTAAGCGACTTTCAGGAAGTGTCAAATAAGTCTCGGGCCAATTGCGAAAGTGGTACAAACTTATAGTTGCTGGAATTCTAGCTTGGGGCCAAAAGAAAACGCGAATATTTCCCAGGTCTCTAATAATTAGGAATCTGCGAAATACGCGTTATGAAGGGACCTTCCTACATGCGCTTCAAAGACGTTGCAGCGAGTTATGAGTATTATTTTTTTTTACGAATTAATTTAACGTGCATCATATATGTATATCTACGAAAAGAACATAAGCTTCAAATTATGTCAGTACAGATTTTAAAATTCTGCACGTTTATTAGAAACATAATTTTCGGACCCCTCGAAATTGGCAAAATTGGCTTTTCCAGACTGTCCTGTTTTTAACAATGACAATCGGATTCCAAAATCACAACTATAGAAACGAGCGTTCGACCTTGAACTACGCTGCCCACAAACAAAATAATGTGGTCACAGCTTAAAGTCCCAAGGAAAAGGACAATAGTAAAGCCCTGCACGCCATCTGAGTGGCTTGCACGGAGAGGCGATAATACATTACGTCAGTCAACGGCAACCTTACCACTCCTGCCTCACACACACAAACGCGGCCTATCTAGGGAGGCCCCTTAACTGACAGCAGACTGGACAACAAGTTTGTGTGCGTTCTTCTAACTTCTGATGTTGACCGACGGCTTATGTGGCGAGCTTGAAGGACATTTTCAGCCAGTGATAAGAGATGATGGTTTATCGCGGGAACACTTGAGTGTTTGCTCTGTTTCTACGCACGTTCAGCTTACCAGAAGATGACTTTTGCTTGTACGCAAAGTTGTTGCCCTATTTGACTAAGCCAATAAGAGTCTTGCTTTTGTAATATTTGACTACGAGAGCCAGTGATTTTTGGTGAAAAGAATTCTGCATCAATTTCTTTCAATGCCTTATGTGCACATACGTTTCTCTGCTCCATGGTCAGTGATCGGAGTCTGGCCCGCAAATCACGGACGTGTTGTCCCGGCAACATTGTTCTGGTTGGTGCATTTAAATGAGCCACGACTCTTTCCAATTATATTCTACCAATAACTAACGAAGCAGTGTTGCGGGTGTGCACGTAAGTCATCGAAACAAGTTGTTGCAGAATTCTTTTCGCCAAAAATCGCTGGCTCTATTGATTACTATTATTTGCCTGCAGACAGCTACGTTGTGTCAGACGTATATCACCCAATCATACATGCCACAAGAAACTACAGTGTTTTCAAGGCTATGTTGGCACAAAACATTTTCGTGATATACCATCATCTCTAACCACCACCTCTACACATCTTAAATACGAGCACATAAAGATTCGAAGGCCAGGAGCAAATAACGACACTGAGTGTATTCGAGTGAGTATAAGCCAGTGAATTCTAGCCTGACACCAAATAACAATGCGACATTTGCACGTGTCTACCTATAGGAAATAAAAGCACTACTTACTTACGTTCCGCCTGGCGTGAAAAACTTCTTCCGGCGGTAAAACACTAACTCGACTAGCGTTGAGAAGGACTCGGAATCGTTTCCCTTCTCCGGCCATCTTGATTTTGCGCATTTGAGATATAGACGTGCGTAAGCGTTAAGGATGTTCAAGTGGGCAAAAATTATGTATTTATATTTGTATGAAATAATGTTAGTTTCATAGACACTACTTGGTAGTACATTTTCCTCCTACAAAAAAAAATTGCGTAGCCAGTTTTGACATAACGGCATTTCAAAGTCAAAATTTGCATATTTTTACTTCATACAAAACTTGAAAACCAATAAACGTTAATAAATAAAATAATTAATGTTACAACTACATGTCCCGAGCTACTGTTTGAAGCATGTAAAAACTCATTACAAAAATTTTTTGCATTAAAAATTTTTTTAACATTTTTGTAACTTTTAGCAATTTTTTTAATGCTAAAAATATTTCACAAAGGGTTTTAAACGCTTCAAGCCGCAGACCGTGAAATGTAGTTTTCGTGTAATTTTTCCCATTTAACATAACTAAAAGAACCGCGAAATGAAACAATGTGAACAGCGTGTGTTTGCGAATATGGAAAGGGAGTTGCTAATTCTTAAATTTTGGAATAGGCATGGCTTGGAATTCAGATCCCCGTATATACAGCGAAGTTTATGTTTACGTAGTTGTTAGACCTGCAGAAAAAGACAATTTCTTTACATGTGTGGATTTATTTCTGTCTGAAATATTATATTAACCGGAGCAAACATATTGTATTTAATTAGTAACATACTTAAGACAGATATAAATGCACACGAAGAAGTTATTACTTTTATTACTATTTCATACATTTAGGAGTTAGCATGGTTTGGAATTCAGGTTCCCATATATTCTCGTTAGATGGCGGAGAGGTTGGCAATTCTTAGCTCGGAGTGACAAACGCGGCGAGGGAATCTAGTGACATTTATGCGGAGAGGAGAGTCTTCTAAGAAGTCATGACATGATATTACGTATCCTTCCATCCTCATTTGCCGTAATAAAGGTCGCGAGATAGTGCGGAGGTCACGAGAGCGCGAAGAAGCCATAAGGGAACGTCAAACTAGTACATGACAAAACGACAGTGAATACAGTATGTCCGTATAGTTGAGACAGGCTGTTGTTTATTTGTAGTACATTCATTACCATTATTAACCTCGTTAGTACGGATCTTCATCCATGATCACAAACGAAATACTAAACCCACGTATGACAATATTCCTTAACATGAAATTATTTCCTTTTATTTTCTCTCAAATTCGTATGTTGACCCAGTCCTCAATATACCTCTGTACAAACTGTAAAAAATAGGCAGGTACAATCCATTTATAAGCAAGACGAGGGAGTGTGTGTGTCAGATTACTTGATAAACTTCGGGAAAAAAATGTCATTGGGTTGAATAAAAATGAGAGCAACGAGCGTTAGGTTATTATTGTGTGGCTATTTGCTATTTATTAAATAAAAACTAACTGTCAAGTTAATATTATTTATGTGTATATATAGACTGACAAGAAACTCCCGTGCAATAAGCATACTACGCGAATTCTGGGCTAAACTGGAGACGAAAATGTTAGTGACAAAATGTTTTACGATTACATTTTACATGCACAATGTGGCAACGTAGCATTGTAGTTAGTCCACTCTTGCGCGCCATTCTACTTATCTTACTACTACCGTTCTGACCTGCATATAATGGGTCCAGGTTAAAATCCCGAGCAGTCCGAACATGATTCTATGTTTACTCGACGTAACATACATGAAATAATACCTAGCCGCTGGGCGCAAGAGGGGACTATCTCCGTGCAGTGTTGCCACATTGCGCATGTGAAATGTCACTCAACGTTTTGCCGCTTACCATTTTCTTCTCCAATTTTACCCAGGATTCGCATGGTGTACTTAATATACGGCAGTTTCTGACCATCGTGTGTGTGTGACTCTATATATATATATGTTTATATATATAATATATTATATATATGCATAAAACTGTTAAACTGTCTTAACCAGTAGGTACTGCGTCAGGAAGGCTAAAATAATATTTTCTGATGAAAACATTTTTTTTTTGTAAAATATAAATAAAAATTACATTTTAAACGTTACGTCTTAAAAACATAAAGCTTGCAAAATTTCTCACGCAAAAATATTGTTTCGGACATTTTACGTAGATAACTTCTGTTTGAAAGCACTATCATTAAAATGTATACATTGAGAAATGGTTTAACTAGCATTTAACTTCCCGCTATGGCTACAAGCTCTGTATGAAAAGTGTGAAAGGCTTAGCGCCACTCGTCATGTTTCATTATTTTAATTTGCGCTTTCTTCAAGAACTGAGAGGGAAAGTGTAAAATTTGCGATTACAGCAGGAATGCTATAATTTTTATCTTGCGCTGTAGTACACGCAAGACAACTGAACTATTCGCGTATATTTATTTAGACTGTGACCTCTTCAATAAATAAGGAATATAAAAACTTCTGGACTGAGTGCGGCCTGGAAACCTGGCGCGAACAATTATAGGGATCAACGTATTGTGTCAATTATAAACGGTGGGGCTTAAGTCACCTTTCGAGATGTCCCCCGTGACAAAATTGATTACCTGTAAGTATTTTCGGATATATTTTTTAGCATAAAAATACTTGTTTGTTAAAATTTTTAAGGGTTTTGCAAAAAAAATACTACTCTAGGGCAATGTGGGTCGCACTGATTTGAACAAAACAAGTCTGTGGTGGCATATACGTAGGTCCTGCAGTTAATAAGCAGCACCAATTTATTTAATTTAGCATGTAAATTCCTACCCTCGCTCCCGCATACTAAAAAAATTATATTCGAATGGTAAACAGCTAACGGGAACGCTGTAGGCTACACGATGGTCAAAAATAACTCAATCAAAGAATGACAAATTCTGTCTCACTTTCATCGATCTCTGTCTCTCTCAAAACAGATAGCGATAATGCAGCTACTGCAATTAGGGTTCAGCCTAGTTCAAGTATTAAGAGCCCTATACAGCTACCGCACGAGCATTGTTGCAGCGTGTTAGGAGAAGATTTTTATATGACATAGTACTAAATGTGAGTTTGATATCTTCATCTACAAAACAAAATACTTTTCAAACTATGCTTCTATATTTTAGTTTTCTCGATATCGTGCTTAGAGACATGGCTTCAGGGCACCTCAAAATGGCCATAAACGGCTTTTCCAGATTGCTGTCGTGTAAAAAATACCAACTAGATCCGTCAAACGAAACCAGAGAAGCGTGAACTGGATTTTAATTTACACTTTCCATAAATAAAATAATCGGGTCATCGCTTAAAGTCCCATAGCAAAAAGTCAACGACCGAAACATAGTACGCCGTTTTCGCGCTCCGCGCATAAAGGCGACATTGTTGTTGACACACGTGCCAGTGTAGCTCATATGAGCCTGCCAGTTTCCCTACCTCAGATGCGGCGTCTAGCACCTGATATATAGGGCTCGTAGGTACATGTTGACGCAAAGATGCAGCTCTTGTCAGATGTAAAACTGTCCACTCACTGTAGCAGCAGCCAATTAACAAGTATCTGAGGACATAGCGTACAGGACTGTGCAGTCCAGTCTGTTGGTCCTTGAACCCGAGAAATTCCCGGGTCTCTAGTAATCAGTAGAGACCGAAAAAATTCGCGGGTTCTGTAACTTACAGTCTAGCCTCTAAGAGTATCTGTGTACTGTGCTGACTACAGCTGTTCATTGGCTGCTCGCTTACACAGTGATACCACACGATTGGTTCTGAATGCAGCTTCGTCTTTATTATTGGCTGAGCGCGTTCAAGGAGGAGTCGAATTGAATGGTTGAGATGAAGAAGGAAAAGATGCCACTTTGACCAACGTCTGGAAAACAGGAAAAACTGTTTGACATTAAACTGTTGAGTTGAATGAGAAAACTTGCTGCTCAACATTTCTTTGTTAGGATTATAAATTAAATGGAACATTACCTGAAAAACGCAATACATTTCATGTACGGTAAGTTATATGCAATCAAAGTTGAAAGAATGTTTTCCTTTTTTAACTTATTGAGTCGAGGGAATTCTGAGACTAGATAAAACAATAATTTACAGATAAGTTTTTATAACAAAAGTGCTGTTGATTACTAAAATAGTACTTTTACTGTTATAATACTTACACTGTACTAACTACACATTTACAATGGCACATGTTGTACCTTTACAATACTGTAGACTACATAAACAAAAGAAACACTACTGCAGCGACTCTCACGGCGAATAGCCAATCACGTCAAAACGCTGAGGTTAAGACGGGAATGATTTCCTTCTACATTTATCTTCAAAATTCAAAGTTATATAGCGGTGTAACGATTCCTAGAATCGTTTATTTCTTTATATCAATCAATAAAGCTACATATAAAGTACAACATGGCTACATCAGTTCATTTTCGGTCAAATATGGAATGTTTTCATTTTTCATCTCACCCATACAATTAGTCTAGGGCCAGTAGCGAATGAAACACGACCATACAGCTGTTTGAATTCTAGCATGTGCCCAAATGAAATCGCGAATTTTCCAGGCCCCTAGTAATCAGTCTGGACTGGACGATCCGCAGCGCTGCCGGACGGAATCGACCCGGTGACCTCTCCTGCGCGCGGAATCAGGCGCACTCCACTGCGATCAGTGACGCCGACAGTCCATAGTACGTCCTGGAGTCAACGTCTTGGTAGGCGCGCAAGTATGCGATGGGCGGGATGTTTTCTCCTGACCTCCGACTTGCTCCGGGGTCATTACCTGCCCGCTTTCTTGTCTTAGGGGCTGGCGCGCCGCATTCCTCTCCTACTACTTTCACCTAGACTCCAGCCTCTGTAGTTTTCGTCCTATATTTGCCGTCCAAATAAAACACACTGGTCTAAATTAATTACCAGACCAGATATATCTAGGGAAAGTAATATTTCGCGAGTTCAACGACATGCGTTGTCCTATTTACACACAAGTCCCAGCCATTTGTCCATTAGCTGCTACTCGCTGGAACAACACACACTGAACGAATACACGGGAACAAGTATGCATAGGACAGTGGAATCTAACACGTCGGTCATTGAACTCGGGAATTATTACTTTCCCTAGATATACCTATTTACTGAAGGACGTGTACTTTAAGTTTTTTTATTCTTGTCCAAGGCATTATACAACAGCAAGTAAAATTATAACCAGTGATTAGAGACATGCAAAATTCGCGTTATCATTTGGTAGTAGACTAAACATCACTTTCCTATACATAACAGAGCATAATCTAGGATTCAATTGGCCACGAACTTGTGCGTGTAGTCATTTACGTGTGTTACCTCTTTACAGAGATTGGCCTCTCTACCGTGTAAGTATTCTCCGCGGCAAGTCACGACAATATCGGCCAGAGGGAGACGTCGAAGGAGCCTATAGTCACTTGGAGTGTAGTCAGCTGTCAGAAAATAGCGCGAATTTTGCATGTATCTACCAATGATATTAAAACAAACTCAGTTAACATAACCGAGTCAACATATTAAATCAGTGGCGTGTGGTAACTGTGTTGCAAGATAAGCTGCGCTTGTTCTCAACTGTACTTTTTTACCTCCTCGTGTATGTGTCAGCCTCTGGAGACGTAGTTGTACAGTAGACGTCAAACTATGTGTGTACTGGGTATCTTGCAACTAACTTGTGAGTGGCTGCATTACGTTATGTTAGACCCAGCTGTACGGTTGTTGCTGCTTTCTGCTTCGTGCACAAAGAATGCACAGTACTGAGTAAACGCCAGCTTGCCTTGCAACTGCTCACCGCACGCCACTGTATTAAATAATACTATAATTGAATGGTGTTATGCAGAACGAGACCATCCCACATTTCATAAAGCAGAATATAAAACATTGTTACGAAAACAATATTGTTGTTTTGATAGTTAATATATTCTCATTTTCAAATACCCTACCTCTGCTTGACTTTGGTTGTTTACGTATTGAAGTTTTAATATAAAATAATTTAGGAGCTTCTTTGTTGACTGTTCTTTACGTTTGTGGTTTGGATGCCTTTCTGCATAACACTATCCAATTGAAAGGGTGGATTCAAAACAACCCACGTCCAGAAACAAAAATTAATCAGGAGAAAGGAAAAATCCGGATTGTATAAGAACTATGGCGATCAGCTGGCCTCTAACGCAGCAGCAAAAAAAAAAAAAGTATGCTGGTTCATATACATAATCCAACGAAACGCAGGATATACTACAATTTGCAGTACAGTAATAATATCATATTGGTAACGGGTAGTTTCTGAAATCACCGTTTAAATTATGGATGGGAAAGTGACTGTTTGCTATAGGGTTCAATGAAATGTATACTTTTCTGACGCTTTTATTTCCTTACTATTTGACTGGACCATGATATCTCTGGTGAGCTACTACCGGACGTCTGTAATACGTCTGTGAACAGATAAATTATGTGACCAATCACACAAGGCGCAAGATGCTACGCTGGTTTGGAGAATATGCTGGCATAAAGGATTCTCGCGAATTTACAGCATATCTAATGTCTAGAGACCGGAAAAATTCGCGAGTTCCCCGACCTGTAGGCTAGTTTCCAATAATATCTGTGTATTCAAGCAGACAACAGATGTTCATTGGCTGCCGTCGGACACTGTGAAACCATGGTATTGTGCTTGTACTAATATACTGCTTTATTATTGGATGTGTGCCATCCAGTAGGTGTCAAATTGAGCCAAGAGCCAATTGTGAAAGTGAAATGCATCTACTGCAGTTTGAATCCTATCTTGTGCTCAAATGAAAACGCGAATTTTTCAGGCTTCTACTAATGTCTTGTGGTAATGAAAGTGGTGTCCACCATATTTAGAGATTATGGTACACCGCGAAATCATTGTACCAACGTCCCTTGAAAACGCTGTAGTTTCTCTCAACACCTACGGTTGAGATAAACACGTCTGATATTCCATAGCTGTCTGCAGACCAAGAACAGGCATCACAAATTACAATAGCGGGATTCTTATATGCTCAAGTATAGGGAAAAACCAATGAGCTTTTAATAAGCTGAACATACGTTGAAACCCAGCAAACAGTCAAGTTTTTCCGCGATAAACCATCATCTCTATGGTTTTCAGGTGGTCAAATTCCTAATTTAATCCAGAAAGTAGCAGCCTGAATAGCCTGGTTATCTGCTGTAACCATGTCGCTTAAGATGCACGGTTCTATCTGCAGATTAACAAGTGGGGTGTATCTTGTAGTTCGTCACATTCACAACTTTCGTCAGTACTAATGTAGCTTCACTTCTTTAAATTTTCTTCACACAGGGATACGCCCGTTCTTATGTGATTCAGAAGCTTACAAGTCCGTATTAAGTGGGAGCGCTAGATGCTTAATTTTACGTATAGATTTTCTGCAACAACTTCTATTTGAAAAATATTTTTGGTACATGTGGAAATGCTGAAGCATAAAAGATATTTATGTTGAATTTTAGAGATCATGATAGTTTTGCATGTTCTTATTATATTGGACTTGTAATCATTCTTGAAAGTTAACCTATAATTACCTTGCAGGGATTCTGCATGACGAATTAATGACAGATCCCATTATTATTTGACAAGCAATGTATCAAGAATACATCCTATGTCTTGTCAAAGGTACATTTTTGATAATACAACTTGGTTAACTGAGTAGTCCAGTTCCAAAACTCGTCTGGTCCACTTTCACTAAAACTGCGCAAATCGCGATAAACTGATTTGCGAGCCAATTTGTTATATGGCCAAAGCAGTTTTTCAAAGTGTATCTGTTATTGAATAAGGCAGGTTTTGGGAACTATCATCACGTCAACTTCAGCGCACGTTTAAAAGCTACACAAAACTGTTCAGAACTCATTTTTCCTTGTTGATGGACAAGACGAGTTTTGGAACTGGACAAATCAACTATTATGGCTAGAAAACAAAAATACAAGAAAGTTATCTAAACTCCCTCTTAAGGGATGATGAGACGCTCCGTTTCATGTACGATAGTTCTCGTCCACACAGAACTGGGTAGTTGGATGGCATAGTGGGCGAGGAGGGTATAACGTGGCTAGCTCGCTCTCCAGATTCGACTGCAATTGAACACGTCTGGGATCCATTAATATTGATCATCTTCATCTACGCCACGTAGGTGTGCAGCAGTAACGACCGTTCTGGGAGACCACACACTGTGCTAGAGTACAGTTGCAGGAATGCTCGTGTCTGTTGATGATGCCATATCCTATCACTGCATTTGACAGCTATCTCCCTGAATGACATTAAGGGTCTTGATGCACGGCCATCTTTAATATACAGTATATTTCCCGCTACAAGCATTCCTGAAAGCGCATCGACATTTTTGACATTTCATGCTCTAAATGTTAGTCTGCTACAGCTTTTTACATTGTTAGATAACAAATTTCTTCCATGTAGCCTGATATTTGTTGGAAGATGAGAAATAACACAATTTTTCTTATCTTTCAAAAATAGCAGGTAAGATGGAAGTAATATACTATCTAACAATCTAAAAGGGTGAAGTAGATCAACATTTACATCACGAAATTTAAAAAAAATATCTACACGCCTTTTGAAAACATTGTAGCATGAAAAATATTGATTATTTCAGACAGTCTTGCAGCATTCCCCTTAAAACATGAGTTTTCATATCTCGTCTGATCTTCTAATTATTTCTGTGTGTTCCCCTAACTTTGCTGTACCTTGAGAACTTTATATAAAACATTCAGTAAGTACCAGAAGATGAAGGAATGAAGCTAACTTTCTCGCAAAGTTGTGTTCATATTATCTGTATGCATGTGAGTGAAAGCATGTGAGCAAAAGTAAAAGAAATAAATTCAGCGCTAGATAAATTTGAACCGTAAGTGCATTCCAGTTTATATTCGCATTGAATAACGGTCAATTAGCTTCGCCCTGAAGTTTTGCTCAGAAACAACAAACGTGCAGTAAATCAAGGAACAAACCACTGTGCTATCTGGTCTGTGTTGAAATTGAGTGCTTGCTGGGGCAGACGCCAGTGCACAAACTGCTGATGGAGATCGTTCGGGACAAAGTGAGCACTTAAAATTTAACCATTGAAAAATATCACAAACCGTTACTACGTATTATAATTCAACATAAACTATAGTTGCCTTACTACTTGTATGGTTGGCAGTGAATTACTGAGTTTAGTTTCGTGTAGTTTCCTATTTTAATGCAACAATACTGACATAAATTAACCGAAATAGACGTACTTGTATTTTATACGAGTAATAAACTTTTTTGTCAAATTATATAGGTTCCTACCGACTGCACAATTTGTCTAAACACCCGCAAACATTAAGTGACGTGTTAAGGGCGTTCACGTGGTAAAAATGCATAGTTAATTTTCGACTACATTTTCCACTCGTGAAATTTTTGTAGCTCTCATAGTCTTCCCATAGCAAGATGTCAAAGCACTTACTCGAATGACATAATTTAAACTGAAATTAGATATTTTAGGCCATATGCTAAAAGATTTAAAACCACACAACTAAGTTGCTTTGTATTTTATAAAAAAATGTCCACATATGAAGAAAATTATCATTATTTTTATAATTTTTTTTAAAAAATACAAAGGAATTGCATTGTGTGATTTTAAATAATTTAGCACATGACCCATACTATTTAATTTCAGTGTTATTAGCATGTTCACGTAACTTGCAAATTTTCACTTTAACATGCTGCTATGGGAAGACTATGAGAGCTATAAAAGTTTCAGGAGTGGAAAGTGTACTCACTAGTGACGTCTATAAAACTAACACTATGTCATACAAATATAAAATTATACGTTTTTGTCACGTGGACACTCTTAAGGGAGGTTAGACATTTCTCGTCGTTAGCCGTTACGCGCGGAAAGATACAAATGGGCTGAAAATAGAAATGTAGCAGGGCTTTTTTTGAGTTCTCACTTTATCCCGAACCGCCTATACTATAGCATTCCCAGGAATGTGGATTATATCCTGCAGACCAGCACATTTCTGATAGCATGCTGGACTCCAAATTACTACGTGTTCGTATGACTTCTGCTATTGGTCAACAATTTATGTGACGTGTCTTAAGAACCTTTTCTACCAATGATGTAAATTCAGCCGTAATAATGCTCACTATCCTGTAATGCGGACACACAAACATATGAAGGCTCAGAGCCAATAACTAGGGACCCTGAATTTTCGCGAAAAAATTTTTGCCCCACTTTATTTCAGTGACTTACGTACACATCTGCAGTTATACTGCGTGGTTATTGGCAGCGTGTTTTCGTGAAGTAATATCTCTCATTTGACTTTGCCAATCCCGGTAACGTTACAACTACTACTTCACAAGTCTGTGATTTGCCAGTAAAACACCAAGGCACGTCAGAGCTAAGACGTCCAATCGCTGATTACGAAGCAGAACTGCAGATGTGCACGTAAGTCACTGATCAACGTGGGGAAAAATTCTTTTTACGAAAATTCAGGGTCCCTAGCAATGACTTCACTGAGCTTGTGTTGGGTATGTACCGGCTACTGAATTCTAGACTATCGCCAAATAACGTGACATTTGAACGTCTTTAGTTATAATCTGCAGCTCAAAAGTTTCATGTCCTAACTAATAATGTGATTTTCGTTATTGTTGATTAATAATAAATTATACATATACATACTTATGGATTTAATTGTGCATAATATGTAACACTTACATGTGAAATCTCAACAAAGTGAAAGAGGATTATTAATGGGTACATTTAAGAACTGTGATGTCCGATGAAGTTAGTTCTCACTTTTCTAGTGTTATTACTAGGGACAGGAAATTTCGCGATAAGATTTTTGCATCACTTTGTTTCAGTGCCTTACGTGCGCACCTGTAGCTCTGCTTTGTGGTCAGTGATTGGATGCCGTAACACCCAGCGTCTTGAGGTTAAACACGTAAATCACAGACGCGACGTGTCGCAGTTATCCGTGTACTGATTGGCACAGTCAAATGAATAACGACTCTGCACAAAAACACTCTGCCAATAGTCATGATGTTGAGCTGCAGGTGTGCACGTAAGGCACTGAAACAAAGTGGTGCAAAATCTTTTCACCAAAAATTCCTGTCCCTAGTTATTGCTGTATTGTGGGAAAAATTTTTCTTTTCCTTGGTTGCAATTATGTCCGATGTTCTTCTTTCGTTTTTGGTAGGTCCCTATTTGACTACGACTACGCTAACTCTGGTGCACCACTACTGGACGTTTGTGATTCATCTATAGGCATCTAAACTGTGCTACACAACCGCCCTCAAACCACGCAAGGTGTTGAAGAACGCTACACTGCTTCGAAAGAAAAAAAAACTGCCTCGAAAGATTCTTGCTGTTTTCCAGCGACTTTAATTACAAAGTTTTCTGGAATTGGACGCAGTTATGCATAAATAGACCGAGCGCCATTTGTAAGTTATGTATGAAACATTTTTCTTCTTTGAAACAGTCTTACAAAAAGTATTTTAATCCTAAGTCGTATTGTCATAAATATTGATTTTACAGGACTTAAATTCTTTTCGTAACACCGTTGCCAATCTAAAAAAAGGTAACTTATAGCATGTTTAACTGCTAACTGAAAATTGGTGCTTCGTCTTTTATTGCGTAATACCGTCCAATTTTCGTTATAATATATAACGATGATGCAAACTTTTATTTAAAGAAAGAGAAATAATTTACGTCACTAGCCACAGCAAAATTTGCGTGATCATCAATATGACTTGTTCAAGAAGTAATTTACTTTGGCGTCATCATCAGATCTTTCGTGGACTAGCCATGTTGCCAAAGTGCGTTATCGTTCCTCTTACTTCCGATTCAAACCCACTAAACAGAGACAAACACTTGCTCCACGAAAGTTACCCTCATACAGACGTTCTTGCCTCCTGCGCTTGTAAAACTGTGAACTTTGCCGTGAGCGGCCTATATAAGAACTTTCTAGACAGATGGCTAGCCGAGTTGAGGTGTCTGCACAGGCCAGCACTTAGCTAGAAGGCATGCAGCGTAGTTGGAACCTGTCTGGCCTGCTGATTAGATCTCTGGTGTAATGGGCGTGCCAAGCATCAAGACGCAGACTTAATGCAGTAGGGGAGAGGGGTTAGTGGGGTGAGTACCAGAGAACAGCGAAGAGAGATTCCTGGAATGGGTTAGCTTTGCAAAGTGAACTTTTCTTTATATGCGCCAATGTGAGTGAATGTTGCCATGCTGCGGAACAACCCCCATAACAACAAAAACAGTATTAGCTGTAGTCAATAAACAAACATTACATACATTTCCGAAAAGGAATAACGTGATATCCCGAAAGACGACTAGGAAACAAAAATTAAAAAAAAAGTACTATTCATGGGTTCAAAGACAATTTACAATCACTTTATTC
Organism: Medauroidea extradentata; assembly: GCA_003012365.1. Taxonomy (NCBI): domain Eukaryota; kingdom Metazoa; phylum Arthropoda; class Insecta; order Phasmatodea; family Phasmatidae; genus Medauroidea; species Medauroidea extradentata. The sequence goes on from PNEQ01124919.1 coordinate 27,669, forward strand.
ACGTAAAAATTAAAATTATGGTTGTTTGACAGTAAAAATCTGGTGTTCTACATACATCAAATTGGGCAATAATAAACATATCATTTCAATTTTCAGAGACTCAAACCGTCGGTGATTTATTCTCTACTTACGGGATACCACTCAAGGAAAAATTTCACCTCAGCAAATTAGCTGGCATGGGAACCACGACATATATGATAAAATGAAGATCGGGTAACGCTGACCAAAAAACAATCACACTGTACATCAAATATCGTAGTTGTCTATCGACGAGACATGTCTATTTGTTTTGTAAGCTAACTATAAATACGCATGTACTGTACGTAATACAAGTACATGTGGTCGTCATAAATGAGGCCCGTTTTTTTTACGATGTCCCAACTGGCACTTGAAGTGACTTGAACAAATGTCATAAAAATGATTATATATTTGGAATACTAGCATTTAATGTTATGTTTTATGTTAATATGTGGATAAATACTTATCATATTTCCAGTTGAAACCCAATTATTTACTGTACTGCATTTAGCAGAAAATTACAGACCGTAGCACGGGTTTAATTAACAATTTTCCTCATCGCCCTCTTTTATCCTGTCCGTCCCGTGTTCAATTTGTCGATAAAAGTTCTTGCGACTTCTGTGCTTATTGCCTTATCACTCTTCATGCGGGTGGGCATTAATCACGATAAAGTGATGGCAATGTGTCTATCGCACGGAATTCGTATTCAGCAGCTGTCAGCGCTACAAATTGGAGACTTCTAAAAAGTGCCCAATTATCTTGATTGGTCGAACAGACACTGTTGAATTGCCTCCACGGATGAGCTGTAACGAGCGGCTTTCCACAGAGGGTTTGGTTACTACGCAGTCACTTGTAGTGTAGCTCGTAGACACAAAACAAATTAAGGATTGTATTCTTACATTTATTCGAAGCGAAAATAAACTTTCTCGTCCTAATTAAGTCAGATTAATTTTCTAGTTGAAACAAAAAATTAAAACTGTTGTCAAATATGCTCAGTAATTGTTATTCAAGTTAGTTACCTGTCATCGAAAAATTTCAATAAACAGGGTGGCCACTCAATTATCTAATTTTTCCCTTAATTCCCTGACAGAAAACCAAACATTTCCCTAATTTTCACAAGTACGAAAACAATCTTTTGGCATTTTATTCAAAACATTTTTTCAATAAAGGTAAATATTACAAGTCCTGACAACATTTCAGTTGAAATAACCGCGAACTTGACAATTAAGTATAATCACCTTTACACGATAGTAATTTTTAGAACAAGACTACAACAATGCTCTTAAAACTCAATTAAATTCCTTCCTGTGACTTTTTCAGAAGCTCAAAATGAACGAGGCCATGAAAATTCCCTGAAATTTCTCAGATGGACCAAAAATGCCCTGAAATTTCCTTGAGGTTTTCAGGCAGCTACAATTTCGCTGATATTTCCAGATTTTCCAGGTAGATGACCACCCTGAAACATCAAACTAATTAATTACTATGTTTTTTTGCTATTCTCACATTTTCGTACAATACTTAACCCTTAGATTGTTCTGGGTTAGCTAAAGAAAATATTACCATGACGGATAACTATACAATTATTAATAATTAGTGAAGTTACAAACGAAATGAGGAAGAATCCAAAAAACAAACCAGAAATAGCGAAATGGGCTCGAAGTAGAGAAATTTTATATAAAACAGCGAAAAAAAAACTTAAGTGTAACTGGGGAAATTTCACTAACTATACGAGTTAATGATTTCACTGATTTAACAGTGATTTTTTTTTTACTGATCTAACGATACTTTGATGGCCGATGCTTGCCAAAGATTGCAGTAACTAGTAACTTAGTTATCGCTCGATTTTTTTCGGCTAAGTAATTTACTTAAATCATACTTAAATCATCGATTCAGGCTAACGTTGGGTATCAGTTTACGTTTTAAACTTAGTTAAGTAAATATTCACGAGAACAGGTTAATGTACTGTAATTTTGACGTATTTGGTAGCCACGTATGAACCTTTTTAGATAAAATAGAAATAAGCCTACTCTAAAGCTTTACACCTGAACCATACTATAGTTAGTACCCACTCAATTGTTAACTGAAACCTGAAGTGTGGTCATATCTGACAGTTTTTTTATGTTATGATTCCTTCCCTACAGGATATTTAAGAGACATAGTTTAGAGAAGACAGTGCAGTAGAGTTGTCGTACAGATGTATTACGGAAATTTGGAGGAATGTAACGAAAGATGAGATTTACCATCTCAAGATGCCAAGAAAGTGTTTTATTGTTCGTTAAGTGGTTTCCGATTCTGTTTTCGATTGTTTTCCAGAGGGTTGGTATAAATCTCTTACGGCCTCGATCCATCATTTCTACTGCTTTAACGACGAATTTTTTTATTCCTAAACAAGGCAGGTATAAAAACTGTTGCATAGGTTTGTTAAAAATTATTTTTACAATGCAGTCGAATTTTTTTCTATACAAAAGTTGCATAGATTTACCTAATTAGTTAATTTACGATAGTTTACTTACTTGGATAATTATGTATTTTGTCTTGAAAAAAATTAGTGAACATACTTGCCTACGCTGTTTTTAACAAAACTGAGCAACATTTTTCGATATATACTCACGTTTAGAATTTAAGGGCGCGAGTAGTGTAGTATAGTTCCTTCTATTGCAGGAGCCTTGGAGCCGGATCACCGGATCTGTTCAGCATGTGTCTCGTAATTAAATGTGTACGGTCTACCCACCATCTTGTTTAATGTCCGTTGTCTTGATACCTAGCTACCCTCATTGGCTCCACCTTCTATCTTGTTTTTTTTTATATTTTTTTATTTTTTAATTAGTT
>PNEQ01124920.1:0-10568 GCA_003012365.1 Medauroidea extradentata
TCTGCAAACCAACAGCGAATGTTGGTTGATACTTTCCACCCTTATGAAAATAGCAGAAAATATCAGAAACTAATTGACATAAAACTACAATATTTTCAGCATTGCTTAATGCTATTGGGATCTGCAAACCAACAGCGAATGTTGGTTGATACTTTCCACCCTTATGAAAATAGCAGAAAATATCAGAAACTAATTGACATAAAAATACAATATTTTCAGCATTGCTTAATGCTATTGGGACCTGAAAACCAACAGAAAATGCTGGTTGATACCTTCCGCCCTTATGAAAATAGCAGGAGTGGCTACCCTCTAATTGCGTATAACTTTTTTACCGTTCGGATTTTCATCTGAAGATGGTTTATTGAGTAATGTTACCTGTCTAACAACAAAGGTCCTCTTGTTGTAACAGTCATGGACTCATAGTTTTCTTTCAAATCACAAATGAAGCTACAGCGATAGAGTTCCCGAAACAGCGGTATCGTGAGTTAGAAACATGTAGGTAACGTTGAATGTGCACCATCAACAATTCAAGGAACACAACAAAATAAACACATGAACGCACTATTGCCTATTACCTATGCTGTGTATCTTAGCTGCAAAACACAGGACTTGGGAGCATTATTAAATGACGATATGCAATAAAAAGGTGGGTTTGGATGGAAACACGTCACATGAAAAGGGATAGCTAGAAACTTCACTGAAACCTTCAAAACGCAAATATCAAAATGGTGTGTTTTATTCCACAAAATGAATGTTACAGTGCAAGTGTACCAGAAAGCCATCTTGTTTTTTTGTACATGACACCTTATTCGAGAAAGGAAAATTAATGTGTTTTTGTTCAAAAAGTTCTGATTCTGTAGATACCAACAAGTAAAGGGAATTAATTGTAGGGTTAAAACTTCAGGCATTAATTTTTGTTTGTCATGTTTGGCGCAATTTCCGATCCGCAAAGAATAACCTAACAAAATTATGTACTTCTTTGTTTTCTAATGTATGAATGAGGTTCGTAACTTTGTATAATACGTAATTTTCGTATAATTTGTGACACTGGCGTACAGACTATGTGATGTGAAACACTAAATAATACCTAATTTTGGAAAATTAAGGGTTGCAAAACCTATGTTGCTAAATGTACTGGTAGTCCATAAGCATTTATGTATGTGGCAATCGATAAGAAGCACATAAAATTACCGTACAAGACTTATTTTTACTTGCCCTGCCCTCAAGGGAGGTAGCTAGAAAAGGTTAGCACCTAATGTAAGGTATTACATCAGTAAGGTTACATGTTTATTCCTTGGCATTTCTGTGACACACGGCAGTCATCAATGCTTGATACAATGCTGCTAAGTGATGTAGGCAAACATTACATGAAATGTTCAAAATGATCACCCCGCGAATCTGCACATACACGAACACGTCTCATCATGAATCTGCGAACACGACCAAAATGCCTGGTTGACTACGAACCGTTTCACATGATTCAAAATTTGAAAACAAAAAAGTGCATAACTTTGTTAGGTATTTCTTTGCGGGTCGGAAGCTGTGCCATACATGGAAAACAAAAGTTAATGCCTGAAGTTTTCATATTACAATTAATACTCTTTACTAGTAAATTATACTTGTTGGTGTTTACAGAATCAGAACATTTTTAAACAAAAAACTCATTCATTTTTCATCCTCGAATAATGTATAATGTACAAAAAAAAACAAGATGGCTTTCTGGTAAACTTGTACTGTAAAATTCATATCGTGGAATAAAACTCAACATTTGGATATTTGCGTTTTAAAGGTTTCAGTGAAGTTTCTACCTATCCCTTTTCATGTGATCGGTTTCCATCCAAACCCACCTTTTTATTGCATATCGTCATTTAAGAATGCTCCTAAGTCCTGTGTTTTGCACCTAAGATACACAGCTTACAGCATAGGCAATAGTGCGTTCATGTGTTTATTTTGTTGTGTTCCTTGAATTGTTGATGGTGCACATTCAACGTTACCTACATGTTTCTAACTCACGATACCATTGTTTCGGGTACTCTATCACTGTAGCTTCATTTGTGATTTGAAAGAAAACTACGAGTCCTAGACTTTTGCAACAAGAGGACCTTTTTTGTTAGACAGGTAACGTTACCCTATAAACCATCTTCAGATGTTCGAAAATCCGGACGGTTAGAATGTTATACGCAATTAGAGGGTAGCCACTCCTGCTATTTTCATAAGGGTGGAAGGTATCAACCAGCATTTTCTGTTGGTTTTCAGGTCCCAATAGCATTAAGCAATGCTGAAAATGTTGTATTTTTATGTCAATTAGTTTATGATATTATGGAAAGTACTGTTTCAAAATTCGATGTTCAGAGGCCCATTACTCCCTTAATATTGCGTTTAGGTGAAAAGTGCAAAATATGTTTTCGTCTTAGTTTTTCGTGAAGAACACGTATGCGGAGTTTATCCCCCTATTTAAGAAACAACCTGTTATATATATATATATATATATATATATATATATATATATATATATATATATATATATATATATATACACACACACAAAAGACTGTACCAATAAGCAAATAAGAGTCTCATAGCTGGTAGAGAGCTGCAGTTACCTATACTTTATTATCTATAAGGTGTTAATGCACTTACAACTAAAGCAGTATTTCAAGTAGAGAAAAAGCTCAAGTGTCGGTATAAATAAAAAACTGATAAGTTCACAATACGGCAGAAGTAAAGGCTTAATTTCTTATTGTGGCGTGCATTGAATATATTTTTCCTGGCATCTTCTCTGTTACCACCGTCCTGATTTTTTTATATGATGAGCTTACCACGCCCAGAACCATTACTGGTAGATCATTCGCTAGCTCCAAACTGTTCAGTTTCAGGTTTCAGTACATTTCTTCACAAACAATACATTTATCTTATTATTTTAAGAATGTACGGAGACTTTACCAGCGAAATCCACAGTTTTTTTTTTTTTCGCAGGATGCGTGAAAAGTGATGCCTTTTTATTAATTCGTCACCCTTACATCGTAATAATAAATTAACCGTCAACAATGTTCGTAAAATTTTAAACAGTTACCTTAATGAAGTCGTTTGTCTGTTCGCTTATTTATTTATGTGGTCGTCGGGTTATGTACACTTTCATATTTGAAAACAAAAAATTGTTTAACTATGGAGTTTAAAAAGTGTTACTTTGCAACAAACAGTGTAATAAATAATTACAATACTAGGAACAAGAACAATTTATTTGTAGTTATAAAGGCCACGATTTAGGGGAAAAAATTGTATTATGTAGGATTTAAAAGGTTTAACATTCAATCGGTTTTAAAGGTAGTCATAATGTATTATATTTATTTGAAATTAAGTTAAAAGCATGGTTGCTGAAAATACATAAAAATAAGTTTTAAATAATTATAAATGTATTTCTGCTTCTTACAATATTAATTTTTAAGCATAGTTTATTTCATAATTGCTTAGTAAAAATAATTTTGTTTAACATTTTATTTTATAAGCTTACAAAACTTAATAAAAAGAGTCATCTCTGGAAAGCGGCGAAAGCCATTAATTCAAAATCGTCTTAAAATTGTGCACCAACAGTCACAACAAATTAAGTTTTTAATTAATGAACGATCTTATCCACTAGAATATTGTTAGTTCGTTTTATTTTCTGACGGTTATTTAGTGTGTTCTGCAATGAAATGTTCTCAGTGTGTGTGGATTCATATATCATATTTCGGTGTTTTACGAGCAAAAGCTGTACGTAATGTTGTGTCCCATAGTTTCAGAACTTCCTCCTCTGTTACATAGTTCATGTTATACGTTGCACATTGTCGTCTTAAAAACTTCTATAATACGGAGGAATCTGATTACAAATACTCTGTACCCGGTCTGTAAAATTACTTCAATGTGTTAAATTTTAAGAATTTTTTTCGTAAATTCAAATGTAATCTGTAGTTCACTTTTTTATGATAACGTGTAGAAAATACAGTATCACCTAATTATTTATCGATAGCATATTTGTCAATTTAAAGGCGCACTGAATTTTACTACAGACAATGGGATTTTGTCTGTGCATTATTGTTATGTTTGCTGCCATGGATTTATAATTTTACTAAGCAGATATTTAAATTATATTGTCAAAGAAACAATAACTCTAATTACCTTTTTAAACAAATTATATAGTAAAGGCTGTCTTCCTTTCTTGTTTTTCCCTACCACGGGTTCCTAAAGGATTGTCCTGTTTAAAGCAGGTCGTCAATTCTGCCCAGATTGTAATGAAGACCACCTCCTAGACAAACAGCTTCGCAGTGATACCAACACACTCACGTGAAAGTAATCCTACCTCGGAACTCCTGGAGAGGATGCGGTACTAAGTCGAGAGGAGTTTCTCCCTGATTGAAGGTTAACGTCGCGTGACGATTGCCTCGCTAGCGTCATCGATTCCTGAAATGTCTTGCTGTCTCAGCAACTGCGAGTTTCAGCACGATTCTCCTAGGAAAAGACGTTCACAGTATTGCCATTGGTTCTACCTGTACTCGCGTTACGCAGCTTTTCTAACTACATATTATTTTAATTCACAGTTCAATTAAACACCATTTTTATTTAAAAAGCATTAGATATTTTTAATTTACTATTCTGTTGTGCATGATTCAGATTTCGTTTTTAGTTCGTCTATAAAACCGTACTATGCTTAACTTCAGTTTTTGCCATAATTCAGTTAAATGCCATATTTAATAACCGTTAACAGCAATGAAAAAAAAGCTGCTATAAATAGTACAAATAGTATAATTATTTATACGAATTAGTAGTACTTAACTGTTGAACCCTATGTCTTTTCGTTCACGTAAATGTGTACATGTCATATAAATAATATATAAATATTTTATTTGTTGTTTAGTAATATCACCTAAATGAAATAATCCACCAATTAATAACCCTCTAGCTGTGAAGGGAACAATGTATTAAACATAATTAATTTTCGATTCCGGGAAAAATATCTATGCCATAGTTATTAACTTAAGAAGTATCAGAACCATACAATAGTGTACAAATAGTTTCAAAACTACCCGACAAGTTTTAATCATACGCAGTATTAAGGTGAAAAATATATTGTTACAAGTTTGAGCAAAAACTTAAATGTGGGCAATTCCCATGAGTTCTTTTGGGATAGAGGTCTTATAATTAGAAATAAAAGAGTTGAATTATGTTATTGATTTACTGGCTAATGTAGCTACGAAATACACAAAACAGCAATCAAATATAACTTTTACAACACAATTAGTTATGCACACAATTAGTACTGTGCCACAGAAACGTTAATTTACTTTGACAATTAAAGCACAAGAATATTTACCACTAATCAAAGACTACAAATCACAATAATAGTTCAGTTATATATCCAATCAACAATCTTCCAAATAGAGGCAATGTACAACCTTAACAGTCCTAAGGGAGGATGGCTCACCTTGCTCTGTGCAGCACCCAGAGTGCACTACTGTCTTCACTCTTGAGGTCTTCGGTTCGACTCCTGTCGCGCACCTCCTTCACGTGTCGACCCGCAGCAGAAGCCCTCTTGTCACACCCAGTACTGCTCCGAAGGTATGGGCCTGTAGCCTCGCAGTAGACTCCGACATCACCAAGATGTCTTCCTGACATTACCAAGATGTCCTCACCAGCTCTGCACAAGCTTAGCACCTCCTCCAAGCAGGACCAATAGCGAACTCTCGAAACACTCCTTCTCTTGAATCACCAGGTAGACAGTCTCCTCAAGTAGCCAGTTACGGCCCTCCTAGACACAATTCCGTCAGTGTTGTTCTCCACAGCTCACTGCCTCTGTAGCACTCCAACACAACAATGCAAGTGTTGTTCGTCTGTCCTTCAGCCCGCTGGTGTCACACAGCCTCGACGCCGCCGACCACCGCCGCTGTGTTGCCATCCTCGAACCGCCACACCTCGTCAGCTCCGCCGATGTTACATCAGCCTCGACGCCTTCGTGATACCGCCCCCAAGGCGCTGGGTCCTCTTCATCTCTGCGCTGCCGTCAGTGTCCCCTCTCGGCCCGTCACTTCTCACGACGCCCATCGCCACCCAGTGGCAATGCTGCCCCTAAGGGCGCTGCCTCACACCACTCTCGATTCTCACTTCATACTCGCTGTCTACAAACTCATACCGATCCTCTTCAGACTTCCGACTCCAGACTCACTAAGACTCTTCGAAACTCACTGCAAGACTAAAACAGGCTGCACAATACTAGACTGGCTCATGTTGCGCAGTTCCGAGGATTTTATACGGCCCCTTTAGTGAAGTCAATCGCTGATGTTACATGATGATCTGAGGTCTAAAATTAGATATTACCTCCTCGTGCCTATTGGTAGTCACGTATATGCATTTGCATCATCGGGGAATCCTAATAATGTCTCTCGGGAGTAGCGACATAGCTGTGAAAACCCATGAGATAACTGGTCGACTCAGGCTGTCCACCTAGCCTGATGTAATGTGCCTGCTGCATGCAACACTATATTATTTTACGATTTAATCAGCTGTTTTTTTGTAAAGCAATTTTGAATGTTAAACATATGCAATTGTGTTTTAAATGCAAACTACGTAATGTTATTTCGCTCAAGAAACTGATACTGTCTCCTGTAGTCTTCAGTTGTATACAATCTTGCATCAGGTGCGGAAATAAGGAGTCGTGAGTTACGTATAGCAATTTTAGAAGTGTAAATATGTGAGCAGAAGTAGCTTGCCGAGTTGGTTCTTTCACTGCCTGGTTAAGATCATAAAAAACGTCAGCACCAATAAGCCACTTACACACACATAGTAACTGTTCTAAAGAACATATTTATGTATTTATTTTCAAATGTTTTTTTTTAATAGAGATGTATGTGTATGGTTAAATTACTTTAAATTTTAATATTTATTAAAGACAAACTTATTGTTAGTTTACATACTCGTGATATTTATATAATTATTCAGAACGTTTATATTAACTGTTTTGAAATTTTCAACATTAAATATATTTAATAATATTTTGGCCAAGAGTGAAGAAATCAAAGGCCACCATTCTTATGTTACATTCGCAACGTTTTTGCACGCATATATGAGTGGAAAATGCGTTAATGGTTGATTGTCAGAACACGACGTGTATTTATTAAACCATCATTTTAACAACGATTTGCGAAGGAGCCATAGACGTGATGACTTGTAAGGCCACGGTCACACTACAGGTTAAACCTGTTCAACTAAATACATTCGGCAGCCATGTTTGATCGTGTTTTAAGCTAAACATGTTAGCGAGGTTACACGACTGAATAAACTAAATGTACTTTATTACCTTAAACTTGGAACCTGAAATGTATCATATTTCGTTATTATCACAACTACACTCAACATTCCTGACTTTTTAATTACCATATTGCATATACCAGCAATGCTGCTGTGAGTGTAAAATGGATATAATTATTTTATGTCTAAAAGTTAATTTAATTTAACGAGTTCAAAATGTCGGACCAAAGAGCAGCCATATTTGTTACACATATCGTTACTCCAAGCAGCCAATATCGATGATATGTCGTTCGAAACTACATATTATGAAACCAGTTTATATTGAACGAGAAGAGACTGCGATCTGAACTAGTTTGCAGTTTGTGTAACCGCTCCATAAAACTGAACATGTTTAAGTGACGTAATTGAGTATACAGCATGCTTGCGGCCAAAGATAATAGGCGTATTTTAGCGGTTGAATTGTTTACAAGCTGTTCGCAAGAGTTTGCGGAAACTGTTTGCATTTACAAAAATCGCAAAAATGCATTATTCAGTGAACATAAATGGCTACCAACATATAGTTACGAAATTATGTATTTGCAAATGCCTTATCAGGAATAGAATTTTACTGTATAAAGCAAAACACTTCTTCACGAATACCTTTGCTGAAAAATATACTGCTGTCACTATTTTTTACATGTACAACATAATATATTGTGGAAGGCAATTTAATTAGCTATGTAGCTGCATAAAATGAAAAATTAATATCGCCTCATTTTCTTTTAAAATAAGTTAAGTCTCGTCCATATTACAAATAAATACGGTTTGTTTTAATTTCATATTTATTAGAGATTAAACGGCAAATAATAGTAAAGGTAAACATATTGTGATCAAACCATGTAACCGTTCTCATGCCTCGGTTGCCAGAAACGTACAAACACCCTCAGCCTGTTTGCAGCATGTTTGCAAACACTCTTGTAAACAGGAGCGCAAAAATGCTCTGTTCACAGGTACCGCTACCAATTCAACCGCTAAAATACGCCTATTGATATATGCGCCACTCGCGCATCTTTGCTGTTGACAGCTTAAGCGTCCTTGACCTGTCAAACTTAGGTGACGCCCGGAGGTGTGTATGATGTCTTGGTTGAGATCTGGGGGTCTATTCTGTAAGTTTTTCAGTCTCTCATACGATTTATATACAAAGTTTTCTGGCTTGCTATCATTACGACAGTAATTCCTATTGTGTAGCTACAACTGGCGCCGAGACTGTCTTTTGAATTGGAGATGAAAATACTAGTTGCGCAAAATGTTGTACGACGACACTTTACATGGCCAATGTGGCAACATAGCACAGCAGGTCCTCTTCCACTGCACATATATCTTACTTATACTATTACTACGGTTCTGACCTCAATATTATAGCCACAGGTTAAATCCCGAGCAGTTCAAACATGGTTTTTCGTTTACTCGACGTAAAATACATTTAATAATAACTGGTCGTGGAATGGAAGAAGGGACTTCGATCGTGCAGTGTTGTCACATTGTTCACGTTAAATGTCACCGTTAACATTTTGCCTCTTAAATTTTCGTTTTCAATATAGCCCAGGATTTTCGTGGAATGCCTATTATGCGGTTGTTTATGGACATAATGTAAATATACACATACACACGTATATGTAGGGCATATTTAGTTTTGCGTGCGTGTGCATGGACGTGTGTACGTCTTGCCTAAAATCCTTTTACCCGTGGACGGTTTTTCATTAAACTTGGTAGAAGTACGTAATTTAGTTAAGTGCACATTAATTTTGATTATATTGTTCATGCTGTGCGCAAGTTGTTTTAAATTGCAACCATTTTTTAATTTTTGGTAATTTGTCGTACCAAAAAAAAAACTGTTACTCTGAACTTTATCAATTTCGACATACATTTTTAAATGACTGAAATGTTTTGAGCTTTACGTTTTTTTTAACGCCGTGTACATTGTTTTAAAATGTAGGTCAGTTAACGGCATTTAATTAAACGAGGTATCTGACGAACGGTTTTTCAGAATTTTATCAAAGTCCGTACATATAAGGTACACAGTAAGATCACTGGATTTTTATGTATTTTACTCATGCTGTGTAAAAATTTTCACAGGGGCGGCCATTTATAAATTGGTTGATCACACGTAATATAATATGAACGAATTTTTAGAATATCACATTCCCTTTAAATTATTAAAAATAACTAAGCTCAAATAACTTGACTTATGAAATGTTCATATTTTCAAAATGTCTGCAATTTAAATAACAGAGTTATATCAAAGAAAATATTTGCCTGAATTTTATGAAACTGTGTACAAATGTAGTGGTTAGTACGGTGCTAGGGCAGTTGCCCGCGATGGAAGCTTTCCCGCGATGAAAATAATCGTCTTCTCCTCCAGCGGTTTCATCCCTCCCTATATCGATAAGCTGCCAATGGGAACAAAGGAACGGCCCACTGAGAGACACTTGGAGACGCGCGTATCTCTGAGTTGATAACTACCAATGAGGAGGCTCCGTTTAGCCACGCCTGCAAGGATAGGTACACGGTGCTCACGATATTTCGTAACTTTATTAGCCCGGCAGAAATGTACTACCAGTTCATTGTGTATTATATCACGAACATCAGTGCAAACGAAGGCTAACGACTTGTTTACACAATGACCGACCACTGTAGCACAGTTTGTTGCGCACCAATTGACAATCTGAAAGTCTGATGTCTTGATTTATTACTATTCGTAGTAAGTTTTGTAAGCCAATGTACGAACACCTTTACTTTACACCCCGGTATAGGTACAGAACTTTTATGGCCATCCTCATTACTTTGAATACAGTAACTTTTCAGAAATTTGCAATTATTATCAGAAATTCGAAACAAAAAAGAAAAATAGTAAATTAATTACCCGACTGAAATCGTCAAATTTTTCCTTTTTAATGCGGAGATTTTAGTTAAGAGTATTTACTGAATAATATTTCTCTTATGGTATGTATTTTGGATTCTATACATCTTGATTACATTTGACACTAAACTGTCCACTTAGAAGTGTATTCATAGCAAACTGCATAAAAAACAAAGGAAAATCAATGAAAATAAATAAATAAATTAATTAAGTTATAGCTTCTGTGCGTTCGCGTTACGAGTGTAACATTACAAAATCCTTTTTATGCCTTAACAACCATCAAAAAGGTTTTTTTTATTGCCAAAATGTCTTGTGAATTAAGTACGGAATGGAAATTCTTAGTAGACTTATGCAACATCGGTACTTAAATACGTACAATGAAACTTCAAAC
>PNEQ01124921.1:0-13179 GCA_003012365.1 Medauroidea extradentata
GGGTGGGGGGGGGGGGGGGAGTTATTTTTGTGTCAGGCTAGGCTAGGTTCGGGGGGTGCAGGGTATGGGCGCGCGGATGCTGTTGAGATTATTCAATTAAAAATACTTTCGCTAATTAGGAAGTTTGTGAAGAGATAGTCTCCGCGGGAGGGGAAGGGATGGGGGGAACGAAATGAGGGATGGGTCTGGGTTAGTTGAGGGACTCGTAGAAGGGATTATCTCTTAGAAGTTTCGCGGTGTTGGAAAGGGTATCGTTTAAGGCTGCGTTCTCTTCATCTGAGTGAAAGATGCAGGGTCGTCTGTACACAGACGAAGAAGTATGTTGCATGTGCCCGAACGTAAGTAGACGACGTTAGTAAATTACTTCATATATTTACTTAATAAAAATTTTAACACTGGCTGACTGACAGACGAAAACTCAACTTAAGGTAATGCTAGGTATTTTTTTTTTTCAAAATTGGCACAAAACTTAAAAAAAAAAAAAAACTATAAGGGAAAGCTTAAAAAAATTCAAGACTAATAGTAGTCATAGAATACACAATTCTATGTAGGAATTTTGCAAAACAATGCAACGTTCGCTCGTAAAAAAAATTTATTTCGCTAGCTTTTGGTTTATTTTAATAACAAGATTGGTGACATAATAGCTGCAAAAATGTGAAAAACTATGATGTTTATTGCTACCAAATAAATTAAGTACATATGATATATTCGCGACAAAAAATGTACGGATTCTTCAGTATGAAAATTATTTTGCACGTAAAAATATTTTCGGAGTTTCTGTAAAACTACCAGAGGTGTCTTGATTTCGATGCGTCTAAACGCATGAAATTTTGCACAGGACTTACTCACATAACGCAGGTAAGCACCAAGAATGGATTTTTGAAAAATTTCCTCCTAAGTAGGTTAAATAAGGGATGAAACTTCGTATGGAATTTCGTTATTTCTGAAGATAGAAATGTGGAAATTGTTGGGGATTCTGTTTATAAATTAAAGTTTTTGGAACATCATTCCCTGCTATGTGGAAAAATAAGGGAAAGGAAATGTCACTGATTGATCTGAAACTGAATGTAGGCCTTACGAAAAAAGCATAAAAACTTGACGGGAAGTAAGCGATTCAGAGATAATTTTTTTAAATGCATGTATGCAATAAATATTGAGTTACTAACGTTAAATAAGTATTATTTAAATAAGTAATAAGAGTTTCTTTCTAAAAATTAAAATAAAAACTTTTGGTATATAATTTGTTTTTGATCAGCGAAAATTTACATGTCGTGGTTTTGAAAATCAGGGCTAAAAATAGAGGCACGAGCAGAGTAGGATACTCTAAAAATTTTAACATTTGAGAAAAATGGGATGGTTCGTGGAATGTTGTAAGTGGGAAATCCTATCGGGCACATGGATAGTTCGTTGAAAAATTCGTATATGTGAGTAGTTGAATGGTCTCAGTAACAAGGAGGTAACTAAAGACGGATCTTGTGCCTCAGGTAGGCTATACTTTGGGAAACATTAGGCAATGGCTTTGAGTGACGAACCAACCTAGTATTCGCCTGAAGGAGTTTCGGTGTAAACAAAGGAAAACCAAAATCAGGATGACCATACTATGAATTAAACTCTGGTCCTCCTCTCGAAAGCAATGTTTCACTATATTGCACACCTTCACATCGATTATATATATATATATATATATATATATATATATATATATGTGTGTGTGTGTGTATGTATGTATGTATGTATGTATGTATGTATGTATGTATAAAATTTTATGGACAGTATGGCCACTGTAAAATCTAGCCAACTTTGGTCCGTAATCATATTTGTTTGAAATTTTTATCGGTATTCTATTTTAATATTTTTTTGTGTGGCTTTCAAAAATAATTACAATTAGAAATAACGTTCGAAATTTTGCAGTACATCAGGCGCGAATAACTGAAATTTGTTTTCAAATGTACACAACTACTGTTCGTATTCTGTACGTTAGCTGACATATTCTTGTAAATCTTACAATGCTCATTTGTAATGTTAAGGGGATATTACAACATTCAACTCAAATGTATTATTTTTTAGGAATAAAATAAAATTTAAATTTTGCCTCACTAAAGTTCTGGTTATGTTAAAACGCAGAGAATTGATGGGATGCCTGCATTAGTATATTCTGTAGAAATGTCCGGAGTAGAATGTTTATTAATTTTTAGAATACAGTTGCTTATGATGTCAGAAAACTCATCAGTGCATACTTTGTACTGTAATAGGGTGGTGTTTTCAGAATTGAAATGAAACAATAACTATGATGGGAAATACATAAATCCAAAATGGCGACACTATATACCTTAAAAAATATTTTTAAAACTATTCTCTAACTTTTGTGTAAATGTGCGAACATTTTTATGCAATGACATCAGTTAATCGCCTACCTTCTATATCAATTGTTTTAAATTACGTCATGTCAGCATGTGTGCCTATCGACCTTCCAAGTACTTGCTCACTAACATGTGGTTACTATTTGTTAAGACACGTGAATTTCGTGAAAAAGTACACACCGAGAAAAATATTATTGAATGTACTATCCTATTAAAACAGGGACAAAAATATAGTAGTATGGGTGTTGGATTTATCTGTATTAATCTGAAAAAAAAATATGAACTGTAGAAGTAACAGCCTGTCTCAAAGAAGGATGAAAGTACTTCCTCCTTCCTATAGAACCGATTATTACTTCTGCAGTTCAAGTTGTCATAGAAACAATCCCTTATAATGCCAAAAACCAAACTAGATTGCCGCCCTTATATTAACAGAATTATTGCATCTGTGATAATATTTTTTGTAGTTGTAGAACAGGGTATTTGTCAAGTCGTGTCCTCAAAAGCGTTTCTCAAGTGAAGTCGTCAACGTTCTCATGTTTTACGCACGGGCGTCTTATCGGAAGTCTGCGTGTATCTGCGTATAGGTAATTAACGGTGAAGTTCCTCTTACCATTTATTGAACTCTAATGAACAGACTGTACTGAGGCCTCGGCTGTTAACTTTTGAAGCGGTGAAATCAATGCAGTGTGTTTAATTATTCGCCATATATGATAATTTTTGCATTAACGTATGGCATGAGCGAAGGTGGCCGTAATAAAAATTATAGTAGGACATTAAGGGCCTCGCCTACCACGCGTTTAAAATGCGTTGCAGCGGGTTTCGTAAATATGTTTTTTACGGAAATATTCCACATATGCCCAGTGTGTCATTGTACGAAAAGAAAATACACTTCAAAACATGACGTTAGGGTAGTTTCGAAGCATCACGACGATTACAAGAATCATTTCGGAGCCCCTCAATGTGGCTAAAAACAGTTTTTTAACCTGTTGTATCTGAAAAACTACTGACAGGATTCACGTGAAACTACTCTAGGAGCATGCGATGGACTTTGATTAAAATTTTCCACCAATAAAAATATGGGTTCACCACTGAAAGTGTCAGTCAGGCGAGTGATCTACGATACCACAGCATGTCGTGCCAGTGTCTTGCAGTAGAGGCGATACCGCACCAGATGAGCCGGTCAGCATCGCCCTTGTGGCGCCGTGTCTCACTCACATAAACACACGGCCAGTAAGCGGGCGCCTTAAGGCTGCCGCCTGGTGACGTGTACGTTTGTGTGTGAGAGGCCAAAATCGATGAGGCGCTACGAACGATGTCGGCCGGCACATGTATTGTGATATCGCCTCTACGGCCAGAGTCGTAAACGAGCGCAGTGTTCCCACAGTAACGTTTTTATTGTGGGACTTTAAGCGGTGACCCTATCATTTTATTGAACGCGTCACTGTAGCAAAGTCCAATGTACTTGTAGACCTCAATTTCGAACAAATCCGTTACATATATCTTGAGATACACACGCGTGAAAATACCGATTTTAGCCATATTTTAGAGCTTTAAAATAATGCTTCCAACGTGCGTGGTGCCTTGAAAGTCATATTCACAAGTAGTCTGAAGTGTGTTGTATTTTCGTAGATAAGCATTGTGGACGCACGTTTACTGGTCTCTGAGGAAAAACGTAACTCCGAACACGCTGCACGCAATTCGAGCGCCAGCCAGGCGGCCGTCTTAAAGTGTTCACTTAGCCCAGAACAGCCTATATTTAACAAGCTGCTCGCAGCGAAGTTCATTGAAGTGCGTACCTCACGGAAGGAAAGTTCGCAGAGGGAAGGATAAAAGAGGGGTTGACGGACGTAACCGTAAAATCTTGCTAGGCTTGGAGAGGACGAGGGTGGGGGAATTGAAGAAAGGTAGTGGAGAGAACTTTCTTGCTGATGAAGTTCGGAAAACGCATAGTTAAGAGGATGAATCTTCCGTCTCCACGGAACGATAAATCTGCTACTTCCAAAATTCCTCCAGTCGTTTTGCATGATGGTCCGTATTACATTTTAACAACGAAAATATTTAGGCACGTAAATGTAACGTTCGTACTCACACGCGATTTCTTTTCATGAATTACATATCGTATTCTTACAAAGTCAGTTTTTGGTCGCAGCGTTTTAGTTGTATTACAAAGCTTTCTTTGAATTTCATTACCAAGTACAGACCTGCTGGAATTAAACCCATAATTTTGAAACCACAGTTATTCATTCAGTTGTTTACCTACGATAAATAAAATATTGTAAGTACCTTTCTTCTAGAAAGCCATGAAGAATTTAGTTCCGAAATTATTTTCTTTACGTAGATATTTTTAGAGTCACTCTGAGGCAACACATCACACTTTGAAGGTTTACGGGATATAATAAAGGCGGCTTGGAAGGAGCTGAAGGAAAATTCACAGGAAATCTACCAAATACGTGGTCACAATTTTGCAGGCTTTGCCTAAAATTCCCGGTTTTATCTTCGTATAAATAAAAAAGACGAAGGGTTTTCTCCTTTAGAGTGAAGCAGGGGCCTTGACATGGGGGCATGTTAGAAGTGTCATTTGCAAAGGTGGGCTTCGGTTTCGCCGGGAGCGACTCGTGCTTTATCGCCGGCGCTCAGACGATTAATTAGCTGGTTGTTCACATGGCCCTGGAATTCAATTAAAAGATACCGGACCTTGCTCATAAGTGGGCGACTTCCACTAACCCACGTTATCATCTTTCATCTCGCTACTACACGGGGACTACGTGGAATCCTTTTGACTTACCACAAGGCAGATTCCATACGACCAATTTTCGTCTGGAGGGTTAGTGCTCAAGGGGCAGAGTTAGACAATTTGATTGTATAGTCTGTTTTTGAAGGGGCTGCTGTGGCCGAATGGTCAGACCATTCGCCTCCAACCAAGGCGATCCGGGTTCGATTCCCGGCGGGGCCGGTCCGACGATGCCGTTGATCGGCGGGCTTTCTCGGGGATATCCCATTTCCTCCGTCCTTTCATTCCGGTGCTGCTCCATACTCACCTCATGTCACCCCTCACCAGCGATAAAGACCACGATGTTAGGCGCTGACCAAAATCTCTCCCTCGCCGTTTTTGAGCTATAACATTTATTAAAAATTATATTATCAAAAATTTCTCTTCGGTAAAGCATAGGCTATATTCTTGGTAAACTGGTTGACATAAATAATAATTGAATGATACATTAGTTTGTCAAGCAGAGTCATTGCATTGGATTTATAGGTTAACTTCCAAGAATTCTTTCATAACAAATAAATGAAAGATTCCGTTATTATTTATGTTAAGCAGTTTAACAAGAATATATCCAATGCTTTGTCGGAACGAAAATTTTGATAATACAATTTTAAAAATGTTATAGCTCAAAAACTGAAAATACAAAAAAAAAATTGTCTAATCTCGTCTTAAGGGCGCATCCACCACAATTTTTATCACCATGTTTTTATTTTATTCGTACCATTTTATTCTTATTTTAGACACAAAATCTGACTAAACTTGGCTCATAAAATTTTTTTATCTCTCACAGTTTTCGCGTAATGGCTTGTTAAAGTCAAAATTTGCATGTTTCCGTTTTAAGGACTACACTGAAACCAACTGACTTACCAAACCGAAAAAAATCACAGTGGATAATGACGTTGCAAGATGTAAATCTACGTACATAAAAACAAAGAGTAAAAATTTGTTGTATTTAAATAAAAAATGCTGAAATTAAAAATCAAATTTGAAAAATTCAATAATTTCTTTAAAAATATTTTATTTTGTAGTTAAACATAGCTGAATTTCTAGCCCATAACATCGTTATTCACTGTGAATTTTTTCAGTTTGGTAAGTGAGTTGGTTTTCATGTATTCCTAAAAATGGAAATACGCAAATTTGAGCTTTAACGATCCATTACGCAAAAACTATGCGAGATGAAATTTTTTACAAGGGTAATATTTGGTCACATTTTGCATATAAAACAAGAAAAATGTAACTGGTACACATAAAAAATAAAAACACGGCGATGAGAATTGCGGCAGACAACGCCCCTTAAGACATGTTACACAAGTCAGCTCTAAAAACAAAAGTTTAAAATGGAATGTTTCTCGAAGCCAGCTTACAAAAAAAAAAAACAGCACCATAGATAATAGGTTTTACCAACTTATTTCTATTGAACATTTTTTTTCGAGTAACGTATTTTAGAAGAACAATCCCTGAGGTCATAATCTGTTACATTTAATTGCGGCGCAACAGATAACGCGTAACACATGTATCATTCTGAGTAAAGGTTTACTCATAAAGTTGGCTAATATCATTATCTACAGTTGTCGTTTTGCAAATTTTCCATACTGACTTTCGAAAACGTGTTGATTTCAAATTTTGATTATAGCGTTTCTTTATCTACCACGCCCTCTTAAGAGTTAGTGGACCTGATGTGTGAGCCACGCTGTAGCGGTACGGAAAGTACTTTTTTCTTGTATAACTATTAAAAATGTTTCCAATTCGTTTATCTACGACAAGAATACATACTTGAAACTGTGTCCCTATGATTTAAAAAACACCGTCTGCGTATTAAAAACATTATTCCTAAGCTCCTCAAAAGTGCTAAAAATGGCTTTTTAACGTTGCTGTACCTGAGAAAATATAGATCGTAATCGTAAAACTAAGACACAAAAACATGCATTGGACATTACCACGAACATTCCACAAATAAAACAGAGTCATCGCTTGAAGTCCCATTGAGAAACTGTTTCTACGTAAACACTGCACGCTAGTTTAGACCTACGCTCCTAGAGGCGATGAGGTGTTTGACGGACGTGTAATATTCGACTTATCGCCTTCCTCGTCTCCGTGTCCCAACCGTAAAGAGAAAACTACCGTCCACTATCTGTGCAAGTTAACCGAACCCCCTCCAATGTTTTGAGAATTCTGTTGTTTGTCGTCACTTCACATCAAAAGAAATGTGTTAAAATCACGAAACCAAATGTAAAATAATGTTTATATAATTTTTAAACGCAATTTTCAACGCTTATCCATAAATATTGAGCCAACTATATTGAATAAAAAACCAAAAAGAATAGTAGTAAAGTTAGACACTGGCTCAAGTATTTCTTAAAGTCATGTCAACTTTATGAAAATTTTTTGAAAATCGAACAATACGTTTGCCTTCAATAAGTGTTTAGTATTTATAAGCTTTTTTATTTTTTTTTAAATGTTATAATTACATTTTAAATAGAACTAAATGCAAATATCTTAATAACTATCCATGACACATCTTTATCGTTTACTTGTGTCTTTAACATTTATTATGAGGTGCATATATCGTGATAATATAGCATGCTTCATGAATTTTTTTAAAATTCTTTCAATTACTGAAAATTAAAAAAAAAAGCATTAGTTGTGCCATTTTAAAACCTTTCATTTCACCTTTTTAAATCGTGTGGTCGGTTGGCATCCACCAGGATGTGAATGTCTCCTTATGCACGTTAAGTTGTCACTCATTCAAATCTGACACGGAACGTAAATACAATCCAACATCACTTGTCATGCTGTGAGATTATTTTACATTATATTGTCGTAATTGCGCTAACGGACGTGAACAACTGTAGAATTTACAACGAGATAACATTTATTGGTGTTTCCTTTCTCGAATTATTTAAATTCCATATTTAGAATGTGTGTCTTGTAAAAATTATATATATTTTTTTTTATTTATTATCTTCAGTACAATACGTTGGATTAATAAGCTTCGAGATGGCATCATGGGACTACATGCACGTGTGAAATTACAGTCGGTTTTTAACTGCCGCCAAACGGAAGAGCGCTAATCAGCAGAACAAGTCAAATAGCGTTTATTCTGCCGGCACAATTGTCTGTCAGTGCTTGTTTTAAAAGCTGTCAACATCATGTTCTCCTGCAAAGAAAAAAAAACATATCAAGCCGATTAAAATATTTTATACTTACATAAATTATAAAAAAATAATAAAGCATGGCGAACGAAGGCCAGTACCATATTTCATTACGTATCCCTTTCGCCTACGTCATTAACATAAACAAAATTAAAAAATAGTATAAAGGGTTTTAAAACGGACTATCTGTAAATATAAAAGAGAACACTGACTGACAGACAGACTGACTATCTGATAGACTGACATATCAACCTGCAGCTCAAATCACTGAACAACCGTGAAATTTTTTGTGTGGTTCCCCTCAGGTCGAAGGCGAGCACTGGGAAGGGATTTTTTTTCGAAATTCGACCTCTAAAGGGGTGAAAAAGGAATAAATGTAGTTTCAAAAAACCGTCGCTAGAGCTCGAACCCGACAGCTTATCATCGTGATTTTTACTTGGGACACACATAAAAATGCATATTAGACATTTAAAGGGGTAAAAAAGACCTAAAATATGTTTTCTATTAACTATCAATATCTATCGAATCCTTCGGGATAGAGAGTTGGTTTTCACTTCAAAATGTTACTTACGTAAATGCCCAAAAAGCCGTTTGCTGCTCCAATCAGCAAAAAGTGGGAAAATATGTTGCTTATAAACCGTCTAATTAGCTAGAACACAATTGGCTATCATCATGAATTTTACTTCAATTGGTTACGTATACGAATGACCAATACAGGGCTCCAAGACTTTTCGAAATTTGATAATTATGGGGGTGAAAACACGTTAAATGTGTCTTTGATTATTCATCTATATCTATCGAACCAATTGAGATATCGAAGTGTTCTTTACTTTAGATTGATACGTGTGTAAATATCTAAAATAATACTTAAAATAGTTTCCGAATTCGGCCCCAAAGACGTAAAAAAAGGGTAAAATGTGTTTTCGGTACAAAATCGATGTATATCAACCCCATTGATCTTTTACATAGCGACGTTAATTTTGTTTGCGATTGATGCTTACTAAAATACCCGAAAAGCAATTTCACGAATATTCGAAATTCCCCAACTAAGGAGGTGGAAAGGGGTAAAAAGTGATGAAACCTGTTTTCAATTAATCGTCGATATATCTTGAACCCAGCGAGCTATTGTCGGGTTTTTCACGACCAAGATACACGAGTTAAACAATCTAAAATGTGATTAAAGGATTTTTATAAATTCAATCTCTTAGGAGGTGAAAAAACCTGAATTGTGTTTGAGATAAATCTTCTATACATATCGAACCCATCGAGATATTCAGTTTATTTTTGCTTCAGGATGATGATTACGAAAATGTCTACAAAAGGTTCTAAGATTTTTCAAAATTCGAACTCTCAGTACTGTACAGGGGTAAATAATTAGTTTTTTTTATGAACGATCGGTTTTGTTTCGACTGAAATGATTATCGTCGTGATTTTCATCACTTGGATACTTGTGCAGATATTTAAGACGTGAAATTACACTTTTTCAAAATTTGACACCTAAAGAGGTGCTTTCTGTCATCTGATGATACTTACCTAACCAGTAAAGATATTTAGGTGTTGTTCGGGTCAGAATGATGCTTTCGTAAATGCCTAGCAACAAATTATGCAAGTTTTTTTTTATTTTATAAGATAACTTAATGATAAAGATTAAAGCTTAGTTTGTAAATTTCAAAGCAGACGATCCAAAAAGCAAGTACGACCAAAGAGAAATAAGTTATACATGACGTTTTATTCTACAGCTCTATTGAGACGTGTTATTGTACAACCTCTGTGAGCCTAGGAACTTAATATTTTATTTTTAAAATTAGTTTTCTTGAGTAATTTCGACGTTGTTTGTTGCTCCGGTCTATTGTTCTGGAGGTTCTGGGCTCAAATTACTTTATAAAGGCTTTGCAAACGTGCAATTCTGACAAGCAAGAATTGAAAGGCAGATGAAATTAGTGCAATTCGGATGAAGTCGTTAAAAGGTGGTAAAAATAGATTATGCTCTCCACTATCCACTGAAGTTCCTCGACAGCATTAGCTTACATGAACCATCTTACTAACCTAAAGGTTGGGGAACCAAATACGTTTATATTTCGGTGAAAAATTATCCCGCCAAAATTTCCTAATCCCACTTAACTTCAAGTGAAGGTTTTGAAAACAAATACGTTATTGACGGCACCATCACCAATGGTTGTGCTCGGTGGAAATCAGTCTTTATACCATGTAAACAACTTATTTCATTCGATTACCCTCTTACGTTTAAGAGATGTAATTGCCCCACAACGTCAACTTTGCTGTAACTATAAATATGGCCCAGACGAAGTCGCTGTTAGTGGCAGGGACAAACTTAAGACTGCTTTTCGCGTGGACAGCTATAGCTACTTACCCTGCTGCAAAGTTAACTCAACTAGCAGCTTGGTCATTCTAACTCTTGATGACTTAACTAAAAATCTGGTGTATAGAGGTTTTCCAGTTAAAGCAAATATGATCTGCTATGAGTAACATACGCTAGCAAACGCGGGCGCACTGCTAGTAAAGTATAAAATAATTTCTCCTATATGAAATACTAGTAGGATTTAAAACGAAAAATGTTAAGCGCGTTCAACAGATAGTTGACACAACCATATTTCACCAATGTCCCTAACAATTTTATTGCACTAAACTGTTGTGTGATATTACTAGACGTCAACTACTCTCTACAGTCATAACTATTTGTTATGTATTGAATGCGCCCCGTGTTTTTTTACCCCCGACGCAAAAAGAGGGGTGTTATAAGTATAACGTGTTATTTGTGTGTCTGTCTGTGACATCGTAGCTCCTAAACGAATGAACCAATTTTTTATACAG
Source organism: Medauroidea extradentata (assembly GCA_003012365.1). Classification (NCBI taxonomy): domain Eukaryota; kingdom Metazoa; phylum Arthropoda; class Insecta; order Phasmatodea; family Phasmatidae; genus Medauroidea; species Medauroidea extradentata. The sequence goes on from PNEQ01124921.1 coordinate 11,112, forward strand.
TTTTTATGTTTGAAAGCTGACGTGTTCGAGATGGATTTTAGCTATGATTCAAGGAAAACGGTTCAGCCGTTTAAATATTGTCACCTCTTTTATAGTTTATTTTTGAGTGAATTTGAGCTATTCTACAGATCTGATCGATTTGAAATTTAGTATCCTGTGATTCGGGTTATTTTAAATATTTGCGAGTTATTTTCGTTTTAAATTTTTTAATTTTCATAGGATAAATTGTTTTATATATTTCAGTCAGTTTTAAAAACCTGGTATGTTAAAATTTATTGTTGTTATTTTAATATTATCGTCTGCTTTTTAGTCTTGTGTGTATGAAATTTCGCAGTCACGTGTTTTAAAAACGTAGTAAATTTAACATTTTATATATTTTTAACAATTATCTTTTCATAATTTTTTTCTTTTAAACGATTGTCATCCAGTTCTGAGCTTTGTTTAAAGTTTCAATTCCCTAGCTCATCGGGGAGTTAGTTTAAATTGCAGAAGCGATGTAATAAAAACTTGTTGAAAAAAACATACTTATTAGTGAGTGAGTGAGATATTTTGGTCAGCGTTCAACATCGAGGTCTTCAGCGCTGGTGAGAGGTAACATGATGCTAGTATGGAGCAGTGCCGGAATGAAGGGGCGGGGGAAACGGGAGATCCCCGAGAAAACTCGCCGACCAGCGGCATCGTCCGGCACGATTCCCACATGCGAAAATCCGGGGACTGACCTCGCCGGGAATCGAACCCAGATCGCCTTGGTGGGAGGCGAATAGTCTGACAATTTTTTTTAAATGTTAGGCTCCTTGGCGAGGTCTGAACATCGCCAACGAGTCAAACATCCCCCCTTTAAGACTTTATTATTAGACAATTCCCCAGTTGTGACATTATTATTGACTCTGACAATTGAAATTACTTAAACGGACAAACACAAATTTTACACCCAGCCAGACCTCAGAATCTAACCCAGAACCCCTCGTACCAAAGTCGGCCGCTCAACCAACTGAGCCACGGGGGGTCGACTCCCATTCGGCCACCGCGGCCCCATACTTCTTTAGAACATTTGGGAAAGGAAGTTCAGGTGGAGAGATGTTGGGGCTGAACTATACGAATTGAATTTAGTCTGTAATCTGCTTAATATAACATTCACACATATACAAACTGAATTTTCGGGGTACAATTTCTGACTCACAGCAAGGCAATACCGTTTAACACATGTGTATTTCCTAAGTCTCGTATATTGGACCTTATGCATTTTTAACCTAGACAGCTTTTTTTTTTAAATTTTTGTAAATTTGTCATATGGAAAACGTCCAATATAATCGAAGTAATCCTACGGAGTTAACCATTTTATTCCTGTTTAGTTTATACTCATTATGAATTTTTTGTAATGCTGATTTTATGTGGAATATAAGTAAATATAAATGGGGTAAATGAAGTACGCAATAAGATACTGCACATATTCTGCGTCACCTGAGCTCCATAATAAAGAAACTGTACATAAATGAAATTTAGTTTCGCAGTTTAAAAATCAATTCATACCATTGTATCTCAAATATTCTGGCATAACAACAAAACTGTCACACAATGCTCCTGACCAAAATGATTACAGCATTAAATAAATAATTTCAAATTGATCTGAAAATCAACTGTAACTGAGTGACATATCCTAGTTTCGGAAAATATTACTTCAAACAATTTTTCACTATAGGCTGTTCATTATAAACTGAACACTCAGCAGAACTTGTAATTAATTAAAAATATGTTTCATTGGGCCAATATATGTTAACTGTTGAAGAGTGTTGAAACGTTTACACTGGTTGCTAGTTACATGGAAGTTTTCATATTAAAAGTAGTAAAGGTGGATGCTAAACGGCCGAAAGAAAACTTAATGCAGTGCTCACTTTATCGTGAACGGCCTATATAAATCATCAATTAGTTCTCTTGAGTGTTTTTGCCACTGTGGTTTTTTACCTGTCACCGTAAATCCGGCAGTACTTATGAATTTTCTCGTAAATTTATGTTAGAAATACGTTCTCATTGGACATTTTTGTGTGGCGTATAAATATATTTCGTGGAC
>PNEQ01124921.1:13279-59601 GCA_003012365.1 Medauroidea extradentata
ATATATATATATATATATATATATATATATATATATATATATATATATATATATATATATATATATATATCGGAAAGCCATTTTATATTACGAATGTGAATACGTCGTAGACCTGAGAACAACCGTGTTAAGTAATGGCTCGAAGAAACTAAATATTTGAAGTGTTACAAAAAATATGGTCAGTTTTTTAAAAGATTCAAAATGTGTCTTCTTTTGAACGCCGTAAATTGGGGTTACAATACCCTTGTAGCGTAACGTTGTACCAAACGAAATATAGCTTCTTCCTGCTAAAAAGTAGCAAATATTACTTTGGATGACTATTTTCACAACGCGAAGTATAATGAGTGCGAAGTTACTCCACGTGTGCAAAGAATATTGGTAATTTAATTATACGGGTTGTCTTCATTAGACCGAAACCCTTTGTGAGGTTGTTTCTGGGGAAAACATATGACGAAAACATATAGGGACTCATGGCCTAAAATTATTACTAAGGGAGGAACGCACCCTTCAGGGGGAGTGTTAGACAATTTTATTGTATTTTTTGTTTTTGAGCCGTTATGTTTATTAAAATTGTACTATCAAGTTTTCTCTTCATCAAAGCATAGGATATATTCTTGGTAAACTGATTGACATAAATAATAATGGAATATTTCATTAATTTGTCAAGCAGGATCGTTGCAAGAGAATTCTTAACAGTTAACCTATAATTCTCTTACAATGATTTTGTATGACAAATTAATGAAAGATTCAGTTATTATTTATGCCAAACAGTTTAGCAAATATTATGCTTTGTCGAAGAGAAAATTTTGATAATACAATTTGAATAAATGTTATGGCTCAAAAACTGAAAATACAATACTATTGTCTAGCACTGCCGCTTAAAGTAAGAGATTAAGGAATGTGTTTGTGTACGTAAGTAAGAAATTACGCGATATTAAGGACCAAGTTTTCGTATAAAGTTTATGTGTTCGAAGCTGTTAAAATTATTTGTTTGGATTTTGTAAAATCATCCCTCTGACATTAGAAAGAATTGGTAGAGAGGTCATTGCGATTGTTCGAAAAATAGTTACTGTGCATTTTAATCAACATTTTTTGAAAGATTAAGAAAGAAAATTTGATAGAAACAAAAAAAGGTCGTCTTTGTGTGACATTCCTAGGGCAACGGTTCTCGTTGAAATTCCTTTTTGTAGAGTTTTCAAACGTTAGTGATTAACGCCTGTCGCCATGCAACCTGTGTAACGTATGCTAGGTGGTTTGTCTACTACACTGGCGCAGTGCTCTGCACATTCGTTCATGTTACATTTTGGCCGTATAAGTTATGTTAATTATCACACACGCAACGAGTGACAACAGGAAAATATTATCAATGATAGTAAAGACACATCATTAACACAAATATGATCACGCCATTGTAAATTACAGATATTTGTTAGATGCACTGGTCTTAAAACAGCCATGGTCAGATGACCATGTGGCCATGGTATGTTCACACATCGTGTTACACAGTTGCTTGAGTGTGTTCACGTGGAAGGAATGCATAATTTTATATTTGTACGACACTGTGTTGGTTTTACAGACGTTACATGCGACTACATTTTTCACTTGTGAAAATTGTTTAGCTCTTATAGTATTTCCATGACGGTATTTCAAAGTCAAAATTTGCAACTTACAGGAAAACGCAAATTACAAAAACCAAATTAACATCCCCGAACGAAATAATTTACACTGAAATTAGATATTGTAGAACATATGCTAAAAGATTTAAAAAACACAACAAAACGACTTTGTATTTTTAAAAATTACCATAAATGTAGAACATATTAATTATTTTCTAATGTTTTTCAAAGAAATTTTACTGCATGTTCTTAAATATTTTGGAATACCGCCCATAACATCAAATTGCAGTGTAAATTATTTAATTAAAGTAAGTCAGTTGGATTTTGTTGTTGGTATGTTCCCGTAGAGTGCAAATTTTAACTTAGGCATGCCGCTACGGGAAGACTACGAAAGCTTAAAAAAAAATGGCGTGGAAAACGTTTATAATAAGTAATGTCTATAAAACAAACGCAATTTCGAACGAATATAAAATTATGCATTTTTGCCACGTGAACATCCTTGAAGAGGCGACTTAGGATGTCGTCGTACGACTGGCAACCTCGTAGAAGGGATTGTCAGGTTACATTTTCTCCTAAAGCGGCATAACCGTAACCTGCGTTCTTCCAAACACGAGTTGAACCAATGCCCTGCCCGGGAAATAACCTCGGGACCCACCACACCATCAACCAACATCTAAGCTACGGACGTAGGTCGGAACCGGTCGCAGAGGTCACCGTGGCGTCGCAGAGGCGAACGCCTACGTACTTCGCGTGAGAAACTCGGCCTTATCGGTTACCGCACAAATACAGGCTCGCACCCCGAACACCCGCGTCGACGGACTTCAATCCGGCTCCGACTTTTTTTTTTTTTTTTTTTGCGTGTGTGTGTTTTGCTGGCGACGGCTCCATCATGTAAATTTTTCCCGTGGAAAGAGGGCCGAGTAGAACTTCGAGACGGAGCCTATATTTACATTCGGCCGTAATGACAAACTTGGAGCCGAGCGTTTCTCACGACACTTTGGGTAGGGGTTTTGGGAGGAGAGAAGGGAGGGACTTTTAATAACGTTATCATTAAAAGCTTGGCAGCCATCGAGACTTGCTGGAAGTATCACGAAGAGGAGGGGGCCAGAGGACTGAACCACGACCCGTGTGCCCACCGCTAGGAATCCCGTATCATTACGGCCGCAATTAGCCACTCTTTAGCCTCATCAGATACGGGGAAATAATAAGTTTTCAGGATTTGGAGTCGCTGCGTAAATGCCGCGGCTTATCTGAAATGAAAGTGGTTGGGCTTGCTGCGGGGGACGGGGGAGAAACTAATACGTCTCGTGCAGACGGGGTATAAAGATTAGGGGTGGCGTTGTGGCACGCAGGCTTGAGAGGGACAGGGTGAAGGGGGGAACACCCCTCTACAACTCGATACCTGTCGATAGCTTTCCCCAGAACTCACGCACTAGCTTTCTGTGCCCGACTATCCTTCGCTGAGAGCTGGTCTCCTGATGTGAACATTAATAATAAAATCTATCCTCGCCAGTTAGTGTCTGAAAGGCGTAATACACCAAAATAGCTTATCATTTAAATGCAGTTTCTTTGCTGACAATCTGAAAATAATATCTGCCAGTAGAACAAGTAAGACAGCAACATAAAATACAATATTGTCAAAACATAAGGAATATGAAAGGTTTTTAAACACTGTGATTATATTATTTCTATTATAACTACGAGTTAAAATTGTAATATATATATATATATATATATATATATATATATATATATATATATATATGTGTACATATATTTGTTGTGTTCTTCTGTAAGTTCTTTAAGTGTCAATGACAAAATTAGACTTGGCACAACTTAATTTCTGTGTAGTGGTACATATGTACGGATAGCTCAGTTGCTACTCCATATCGTGTTGTAAGTATAAAAAAACCTTGTCATATGCGTCGATTTTCAATTTTTATTTCCCAACCGTTTAATTTTATTTCTCACTGCTTACTGATTATTGCGATATGTTTCCTCGCTTCCTGAATCATTTAAAAATTAAAATTAAAATTGGCTGAAAAAAATGCTACAACGCGGATCAGTTGTTCTTTAGGCTTGGTGAATGAACTATTTGTTGAGAGTGATATGCGTGGCATGAATAGTAGTTAATTTCTTTGTCCAGATTACGCTATTGGAATCATGGCTAATGCAAAATGTAGCTACGCGATAACGTATTCAAAACAAATATGTTTCATGTCATTCTAATTATTTATTTACAACGGTGACATGTTCGGCATTGAACTATACACAGAATGCAAATAAATGCATTATATATTAAGAGAGAAAAAATGCTCTTTGAGTGATTTTTTCAATAAGGTCGTGTCATAAACTGATGAGTTTAGCTAGATGTACGGTAGCGATGGCACATAACCAGCAAAATTCACCAGTTTATAGAGTAAGCATGTTTACATGCAGAGCACACTCCCATCCTAGCACTCGTGTACTCGCAGTCGATCTTTAGGGGTTGCAGCAATGTAGTGGTTTGAGTACTCGCATTCCATCACTTAGATCCGAGTTTGATTCCCGGCGGGGTTTTACTAATGCGCAAAACATGGCGGAGGTTGTTGTTATCTTTTGCCCGCTCTTTGTAATTCATCGCTTTTCCATAATAATGCCTCATAACATGTTGTTTCAGATTCAAACTAACCACTTTTATCATAATTGATCAAAGATTCCGAAGCGCTGGAAGTCGTTATGTTACAATTAGGGTTCTGTTACATAAATTACAAGTAATTGTTTATATAAACACTAACTGCATTCCGTAAATTGAGGTTACTTTGCATCACCCCACACCGCACAACCAAATTAATTTCATTCCATGTGAGAATTCCAACATACCCATCATTATAAAGTTCTGTTTATTATCATTACAACTGCGGATATTGAAGTTCCAACAATCGGAGATTCTACAATCCTTTCACTGTAAAAAAACTTCCTTGAATGTTTAGGAAGTTATTATCCCGGACGCAGTATGGTACAGTTGCCATACTTCGTCTTGTAAATATACAAACTTTTACAGTTGTTACAATACAAGTCTGGTATATTCAGTATAAATTTGACTGTTTTATAATTAGGGTCAGGAGTGTTACGTGTATGTCTGGGAAACTAATCTACCATACCTACTTTCTTAGCACTCATATACGCACGTCTGGTAAATTTACTAACTATTTTTAGAGTGACATAAAAAATAATATGTGGTTGCAAAGTAACCCAAAATTAGGTAAATTAACATAAATTTACGGTAATATACAATTTGTACAATTCTGTTGCATGAAAGATTACGTGTTGAGGATCTCTGACTAATTATTGTGCCACAGCTACCAGTTAGCTGTAACTACTGCTCGTTTCCTCTCACTTTGTGTTAGCCCTGGCAGGCTGGCTGTGATCGCGGTAACAGTCGAGCAAGGTATAGACTGTTCAGAATAAAGTGAGCACTAGTTACATTTTTCTTTCAGCCAGTGGACAGTCATCTTTGATATTTTTAACCTTAAAACTTCCCTGGAATAAAATAAAACAGTGTAAACATTCCCTCAATCTCAAAACTTAACATATTTGGCCCAAATAAAACACAAAATTGTTGGTGAGTGCTCAGTTTAAAGTGAACAGACTATAGGTAGGTCAGGACTTCGCGCAGCATCATGGCATCCAAGTGGTCACACGGCGACAAACAGCTCCATATTCGCCTTATACGTACCTCGTAAATACTAACAATGTATTATAAACTTGTTTATCGCGTCTTCTAGCTGTCGAATTCCGGGGTATGTTTTAAGATCCCTATACATCAGGCGCTAGATACCGCATCTGAGGTACGGAAGCAGGCACACGATGAGAACTAGACCGTCTCGTGCGGTAGCAACCGCGTCACAGCCTTTGTGTGCGGAGCGGGAAAACGGCGTGTGGTATTTCGGTCGTTGGGCGTTCGAGTGTGGAAAAATTACAATTTTATATTTGTATAAAATTGGGTCAGTTTTGTAGACATTACTTGAGGGTACATTTTCCTCTTACGAAAAAAAAAATAGCTCAGCCGGTTTTCCCATAAAAATTGCATACTTTTACTTCATACAAAACTTGGAAACCCGTAAAAATAATGCATTTGAAAATAATCATACCAAAACCATATGTCACTGTCTACGGCTTGAAGTATATAAAAACACATTATAAAAAAATTTGTATTAAAAAAACTGCTGAAATTAACAAAAAATTTGGAATTTTAGAAATTTAAAAAGGTTTTTAATGGATTTTTACATACTTCAAGCAGTAGTTAGGGGCAAGTAGTTATAATATGAATTATTTAATTTCGTAATTCTTATTGGTTTTCAAGTTTTGTATGAAGTAAAAATATGCAAATTTTGACTTTAAATGCTGTTATCGGGAAACTGGGCACAGTAAATTTTTTGTAAGAGGTAAATGTACTCCCAAATTTTGTCTAAAAAACTGTCACTGTTTCATAAAAATATAAAATTAAAATTAAAAAATAAACGCTGAAAACATCCATTGATTTCTACGCTTTTTTTGTAGCCAATACGGATGAAATACTCAATGACAATCCTAGATAATGGCATTTACCAACTTTATGAGTAAATATTTATCCACTATTACTAATTCATTACGCGTGATCTCTTGCGCCGCAGTTAAGTGCCCGAGGTTCCAGCGTCAGAGATTGTGCCTCAGAAGTTCGTAACAGTGGAAATAATTTAGTTTAAAACGTTGGCTAAATCTATTGTCTAGGATTGCTATTGTTTACTTTTCGCAAATTGGCTTCAAGAAACCTACAGTTATAGAATAATGCTTTTAGCGTTGAATTATGTACCACGCCATCTTAAGCGGTGACCGTATTTCTTATTTACGGCAAGTGCATAATGAAGTCTAGCGCATACTTCTTTATTTTCGTTTTACGATACCGGTTGGTATTTTTTATGTGACAGCAGTCTGTAAAAGTCGTCTTTGGCAATTTCAAGGTGGCCTGAAATCATGTTTCTAAGCATGACTTACGGGACCGTGGTGGCCGAATGGTCAGACCATTCGGCTCCCACCAAGGCGATCCGGGTTCGCTCCCCGGCGGGGTCTGTCCCATTGATTTTCGCATGTGGGAGTCATGCCGGACGATGCCGTTGGTCGGTGGGTTTTCTCGGGGATCTCCAGTTCCCCCCACAATTTTATTCCGATGCTGCTCCGTACTCACCTCATATCATCCCTCACCAACGCTGAAGACCACGATGTTAAGCGCTGACCAAAATCTCTATCTAAGCATGACTTTAAAAAAATATTAGAGAAGCATAGCTTTCAATGTGTTTATTTTCCTTAGATAAATGTATAAAACGCACATTTAGCAGTATTTTTTTAGAAACACTTTCTCAAACGCTGCAACTATGTTCGTGTGCCAGCGCCAGCTGTATAGGGCTTTTAATATTATCGAGGCTCTCGTCTGTGCAGCCATACCTCCGTTGTCGTGTTTAGTAACTTGTCCTTGTTATTCTAGTGACCTTCAACGCTGCACTAGACGAATAAGCTCGGGTCCTCGTGTCGGAACAGTGTCATGAACCAGGGTTCGACAAGTGCCTACGAACAACGGGCTTAGAAGTCTGCCAAATCTGGAGTGCCATTCCTTTCTCCATACACTGTTTATTCCCTGATAACAAAATAAGCTTGATTCAAGCATGAATCAAGCTTGCCATGACAAGTCTGCAAGCTTGTAGCAAGCTTATCATGTCAAGCCATAAGCTTGAATCAAGCTAACTAGTTTCCACACGACAAGCCTGCAGCAAGCTTGCTGCAAGGTTGCTGCAAGCTTGTAGCAAGCTTGCCTCGTACAAGGCAGGATACAAGTGTAAAAAATAGGCTTGACTCAAGCTTGAATCAAACTTACCAAATAGGGCCTGTAATGGCAAGCCTAAGTCAAGTCAATTGAAGGCTTGACGCAAGCTTGCATGCTATCTGGGATTTGGTTATACTAGATGTCCAGAAGCAAACTTTTAATTAGAACCCCACGAGGATTCTGGGCTAAATTAGAGACAAAAATGTAAATGGCAAAATGTTATACGGCGATATTTTACCTGCGTAATGTGGCAACACCGCACGGAAATAGTCCTCTCTTGCGCTCCACGTCCTAGCATTGTGTGTGTTACGTCAAGTAAACGAAGAATCATATTAGGACTTCTCGGGATTTTAACCTGCGCCCATAACATGCTGGTCAGAACAGCAGTAGTAAGATAAGTAAGGGATATGTTGGACACACGGAAGGGAGGGGGGTACTTAATACAGAGCTAAATTGCCACATTTTGCACATAAAATGTCATCGTACCATTTTTGCCACAAACATTTTCGTCTCCAATTTATCCCAGTATTCGAGTGGTGTGCTTATGAAATTGAATCAGTCATTGTTAAAAGGCATTATCCAAAAATCATAAGAGTGTGAAATCATTAAAATACAGGTGAGCCTACTTAGTTCTTTTAAACAGAATTGACGAACAAAAGCATATCATTCTATTGTTTGTACAGAAGGTAAGAACTTCTTTTAGCATCAGTTAATTCAGCATACCAAAAAAATCTACGTTACCATTAAAAACCGATTTTCTTTCTTGTATTTGGACTTAATGCATTTTAACAATGACTGAGTCAATTTTTTCTGGACGTTCTGTAGCCTATTGTTTGTCGTATGAAAAAGTTATTCCAAGTGTTGAGATTCCGAGTATGAACAGTCTGTCTGCTGAACAAGATCTGCCTGCTGAACAAGATCTGTCTTCAAGAACAAGACCTCGGATTGCAACACGAGATGCGCTTTTCCCGACTGCTCTCGTCGACAGCAAGTAACTACCCTTTCAAGTGGGTGAAACTGAGAACGGGCAAGTTCCCGAGGGTTGTCAATCCGCATAAACAGTTGGTTGTCGCTTTGAGTAAATTAAGCAGTCCAATAAGAGGCTGCCCTCGGGCTGACGAGATCCTGCGACAAGTGGCTCTAGCCGAGGTCGTCTCCTTCATTAGCGTCGAGACGCCTTTGAGTCAAGCGAGGAGCCCCCTGCAGGAGTGGCACCGCTCGCGCCTGGAAGTTATGCCGCCTGCGCGCAACTTAAGCCCCCTCTCGCGCCGACTTGACGTCGCGGACGGAGGCCAATTAAGGGGCCGCACCGCGCGAAATGGCGTGGGGTGACTCTCCTACGAAACTTGGCCATCCCTTGCTCTTGTTTGCACTCCACTTTGTTTGCGACTGAGACTTGCCTCGAACTGCTCTCAAGACAGCGTGGGTTGCCTCGTCGTCTGAGTCCCGGATATTACGTCCCTGGTTTCGTGACGTCGTCTCTAGATCTTCGCCTATCACGCAGTATACAATACGATGTTTGTGTTTAGCTAATACGTTTCGAAACCAACCCTTCACGAAAATGTTTGACCATTCGTGCGGTTATCACAGTGAAGAAGATTTTAAATTTTAAAATAAATAAGTTATAATTTACAGTACGGGTGAGAACGGTTTGTGTTATTTTCTCGTGGTGATAGCGCATCAAAAAGTGAGTTGAAAAAGTGTTTTCAACTCGTCTGTTAAGTGAATATGGTGGAAGTTGATTTTACTTGTAATGAAAATTTTGCACATTAAATATATGAGTTTACTTTCGTCGAATTTAAATATCACTTCCTTTATTTTCTAATATAACTATCAAAAAAATCACATTGTTTCAGTATGTGTTTAGTCAGTAAGAAAGTTTTTGAAACTAGACTAATTTAATTAGAATTTTTTTTCTTTTTGGTTAGAACCCGCTAAAAAAAAAAGTTAACGTTTAGTTTCCATATGTTCTGGAATATTTTATCCCGAGTTGATTTCTTCGAGACAATGAACAAACTCACGTTGTCCGTATTCTAAATTCTCACAATTTTTTTCTTTGTGATCTTGTGAATCTGGTTAAAGTGAAACTTTAAAATCAGCCTAAATTTTTCAAACTCCATGGCATACGCAAACATCGCTCCGAGCGTAACGCCAAGGTTTATAATTAATAAATTAGCTGTCCTCTCGCTTTAACTTTTTTAATTTAAATTAATTGTGGCTTAGATTGTTGGAAGTTTTAATGCGGTTTTTTTCTTTCTGAATATTACTGATGTAATTACTTTCAAAGACTGAGGGAAGAAGAATGAAGGGAACGGGGGATATATTTTTTAACATTAACCCAGTGACTTCGTAATTAACTAAACTTCTTAAGAAGGAAACCTGCATATTTATATGCTGAAAATTTTTTTTTTGTAAAATAATCAACTCATTTGCAAGCCATGCAGCAATGGAAAAAAAAAAGTAAATTTAAACGAAACTGAACTATGTGAGCTGAGAAACCCGTCGCTATTTATTTTCTGAAAAATAATGGACGACTTAAAGTACACGCCCCCTGACGTCACACCGCAGGAGAAATACTGTGGGAAACAAAGCTTGTTTACAACCATGCTGATTTCTTAATTGGAAATTGCAGAAAGCAAAAATATTGCGCATTCATAGATTTGCACGCAAGGGTAAAAAATATTAGTTTCAATTTAATGGTTAAGATACGCAAATACATAAGATTAATGCTTACCTAAAAAAAGCGGCAAATGCCAAACAAATAATCAATTTTCTTGACGTACATCTCATGCGGGACATGTGAAGCCGAACAGCTAAGTGTAGGTTATGTTCGGCTGCGGTATCCATGGAGACAGGAATTGTATCCCACACCTGACTGAAGCTCCGCCTCTTTTCAAGTCGTCCATTGTATAATCGCGTTTATTTAACAGCAAGTTATCTTTATTTGTGGTACCTTCAGGCTAATGCTTTGATACTGTTCACGAGATCAAGTCAAACTCTGTACAGAACTTGGGTAAGAAGCGATAACTCAGGCATTATTATGGTGCAATATGTAGTACATGTTACACAAACAAAACCCAAGAAACTTAACTAAAACCGCTAGTTTCCTATCGATGTACGTTGCTCAGCCTAATAGGCAAGCAAAATACAAACGTTTTGAAAGTATATTTTAGCAATACTAGACCATCATTGATAGTGTATATCAGGTAAAACTTGCCACTTAAGAGTTTGGTGTATCTCAGTTTACATTTTTAAAATCGTAATATATAATTAAGAGAATATGTAGTCATTTTCAAATTCGGGATTTCGATTGGCATTTAACTTACAAAAGAGAGTCATTGACGAAATACGTACAAGGGAAATTGACTGCACTTGATAATGTTATCTCAAATGGAATGCACAGTTTAAAAAGTTTAAACAGATTCCCTTGTCCAGCTCTATGACAAATCGAGACGAGTCTACGTATATATGTTATAAGACTTTCTGTGGGCAGAGACTACTTGAAGATTTCAAGGTGGGGCCACGGTGGCCAAGTGGTTAGACCATTCGCTTCCCATCAAGGTCGGTTCCCAGATTTTCGCATGTGGGAATCGTGCCGGACGATGCCGCTGGTCGGCGGGTTTTCTCGGGGATCTTCCATCTCCCCTGCCCTTATCATTCCGGCGCTGCTCCATACTCACCTTATGTTACCCCTCACTGGCGCTAAGGACCTCGATGTTGAGCGCTGACCAAAATCTCTCTCTCTCTCTCTCTCTCTCTCTCTCTAGAGTTTAAGGCATGCAAAATATCGGTCGTTACAAGATGATACGTAAACTGCTTATCGCGCATGAGAGATGCCTGCTTAGAAAAAACATTCAAATAACGTTACTTGTATATATATGTCCATTACACTTTCAACAAACTCATTTGAGCACATATTTTCTTAGCGAAAAAGGGTGTTTTTGTTGTTCTTTTCAAGTACTAAAATCTTGACGCAGAATCTCTTAGAAGAAATAGGGGTGTACAAGACTTTTTGATATTTAATGTTACGACATAAAATGATAGGGTCAGCGCTGAATGTCCCATAGAGGCAAGTTGTCGGCGAGAAGACTGCGCCCCTGTTCTATGACTTGCGCCTGAAGGTTAGAGGGGCGCATGCCGTGTCGTCCCTACCTCATCCGTCCTTCTAGGCCTCTAACGAGCACAACACGTCCACCGAGGCGACCACCTTAATATTGCGGCCGTGCCTGAATATTTACATTCCCTCCACGTAATTCAGGTTCTATTACCAGTGGGGTCGGTTTCTATTTCCAAAAATTGGGAAACATGTCGGACATCGTTGTCGACCAGTAAATTATCTCGGGGTACTTCCGTTTTCCCTGCCCATCCATTCTTTATGATATTGGCCTGTACTCACTCATACAAACATAAACAGCAAATGATCTACGTTGTAAGCGCTGAACTTAGGTTTATCATCCACCAACACGTGTGAAGCTGTCACCTATTATTTCTACGTCATTTAGCTTGAAATTGCTGTTTTTAATAGCGTTGGATCCGTAGATTTTTTTATACATTGGTACCAAGCATTGTTTAACTTTTACACATCAGATAACATGTAATTCCCCCAAATAAAAAAGTTGTCCCCATAGATAACGCATAGTCCCTAATCAAATTCACGTAATGACTGTTGCGGTGCTGTGTGTTCAAAATTAAAAAAAAAAAAAGTATTAAACTTGGAACTCAAAATATGTGGAACCGAAAGTCTGTATTCCAATGGATTTTATGACGTGATTGACAAAAGTAACCTAAGTTTAAAAATTTTAGTAACACACACACAACTCAATGTTATACAAAAATGTATCCTTTTTATCAGTTAAAAAAAATAATAATAAAAATAAACCCCTTTGTAATGTGTAAAGTGTCTTGAAGTTGTCACTAGCATTTAGTATAAATATGAATCATCATCTCTCTGCTAGTAAATAATTTTTAATAATTTATATACACCGTAAAATTGATTGGGGAAACGACATGTTATCTGATATATGAAAGTTGATCAGTGTTTGGCATACATGTATATTAATGAATTTTTACGGGACCAACGTTCTTAATTGGGCGATGGGCGGTGTAGTGGATAAACCTCTCGCTTACCACCATGGCGATACGTGCTCGATTCTCGACGGGGTTTGTCCCGGATTTTTCGCTAGTAGGAACTTGGCGGATATTGGCATTGCGGGTTTTCTCGGAGTGTTCCCCGCCCTCGCATTCCACCGCTGCTCCATTGTGGGGCCTCATCTCATAAGGGCAGTCTACATCAATTTTGAGCGTGATTTTTTATATTTATATTTGTACCAGATATTTTTTTTCTTATTTTAGACATAAGTTGGGACTAAATTTTGCTCTCATGAAAATGTTCGCGTAATGACTCGTAAACGTGAAAATTTACACTTTACGGTTTTCCGTACACCTTTAAAACAAATTTATATATCTAACAAAAAAATTAAAGTGAATATCGATGTCGTAGGCTATAACGTTTCCTATATAAAAACAAATAATATTTTTTTTTGTGTTTAAAATTTTTTTGAAATTTCTAAATTTTCAAAACTCTCAAAATGGCTTTTTTTTCCCTTCAAAAAACAGCATTTTTGAACTGCTGTATCTAGGAAAATTCCAACCGGATTCGAAAAACACAGTTATAGAAATAGGTGCTGGAATTTGAAACATAAGCACCGCAAATAAAATAATACGGTGACCGCTTATAGTCCCATAGGAAAATAAAACATTTTATTTAATGAAAAATGCTGAAATTTAAAATTAAAATGTAAAAATTTCAACAATAATTTTAAAATATTAAAATATACATATTTTTGTTTTATATGTGTCAAACCACAGCCTACAACATTGTTATGCGCTGTGAATTTTTTTTTGTTTGGTAGGTCAGTTGGTTTTAGTGGCGTACATAAAACCGTAAAGTGCCAATTTTGACGTTTACGACTCATTACGCAAAAACTATGAGAGATACACAAATTTCCTAAGAGGAAGGTTTAATCACATTTTATGTCAAAAATAAGAAAAAAATGTCTGGTACAAATATAAAAATAAAAAAAGACGTTGAAAACTGAGGTTACCGCGCCCTTAAGGCGAAGACACACATGGTCATACAACTCGAGTGCGACTGTTGACTAAAACGTTCTCTGCTTTTGTGTTTTCCTACAATTTTTAGTTATGTAAGACACAAATCTATATCCCAGTTAAGTATGCAAAAAAAAAACTACATCCTGCCATGCACTCCCATTGCCCAACTCTTGCAAAGTCCACGTGTTATTTTTTAACTAAGTTTTTTTTTTCATATTAAATGCTTTAAAGCATCACCAAAACATATAATATTGCGAAGAACTAGATCGTAGGTCTGGACCGCTCGAACTTACTTAAGGCACCGGGTTTCCCAAAAGGTAGAATATATCGTAAAATCATCTAGTACACGTGTTAAAAATTGTGTTTACTCTGAAGCCATTTATTTTCAAAGCTGAAGAGTATATATTTTTGGCTACTAATCGATCCAAGATAATTTTCTTGGAGTGGATTACCTATCAAAATTATTTAATCGTTTGCTTTACATAAGTTAAGCTCCATTTGAAAAAAAAATTTTAAAACATGTATGTGACACACATAATATTTGTTTAATGTTAGGTTTTAAGAAATAATATTCGCAAAAACAGCGTATCGGTAAATAGGAACACATTCCCTTACGTGAATATTCAAACATCATCCATCTTTAATTTTAAGAAGTTGCTGCATTCATATTTTGTGTGTTTTTCCGTGAAGAAAGTAACACAATAGTAATTTTTTACTTCGAAAGTTTTACAATGGGTATAGGTGGTGACGTTGAATACAAACATCAACAGTAACTGTTGCCCAAAATAATTTGTGTGTGTACATACTTGAAGAGTTCGTGCATAGTAAGTACTCCAAGGACCATTTTTGCTTGTTGAAGTAAACAACATGTCTATAATCAGCTACATCAGCCCACGTGTTGCTTTCCCACACGTGCTGCCAACTTTCCCTCGTTTGTCGTCTGGTGCAGCCAGCCCGAAAGCGGAATAAGAGAGTAAGCATGGCAGGGGGAAGGGAGAGTGAAGCCGCGACGCTTCCGGAATCTAGGTTCGCGGGTGATTTCCGCAAAAAATAGAGGAGTGAAGGAGGGGAGGGGAGGGGGCAGATATCGCCGGGGTGGTTTGAGCACGGGAGGAAATTGAATGTCACTTTCTCCCCCGGCGAAACGAAAGAGGGGAGCGTGGTATCTTGCAGGCCTTGCATGCCTGCCCAAGTACAATGCTTGCAGGGGTTGGAGAGGGTTCGGAAGGGTTATGGAGGGATGGCCACGTGCTGTGTGAGCCAACTCTTCCAACACTACATCAGTCGTCAGTCAATATTCTCCGTGGTTGGGAGTGGTCTTCCACAGTCGTAGCATCTTCGTATTGATTTTTCTTTCTTTGGCTTTTCTCACAAGGAAAGCCCAAATTTTGTAGTGATTATTGTCAGCCACTTACTTATACTGGTGAGTGGAGCAGAAGAGACTTTAAATACCAAACACATACGTCTACACACATGGATTACTCTCGATTCGAGCCTATAACCTTTTGATCAGATGATGCCTATGCGACCTAGATCATTTAAATACGTTTACTTCTAAGAAGAAATTTGCTGTCAACGAATAAGCAGATAATTGAAGCGTGCGCACGAATAAAGCTGTATAGCACATTCTGCCCGTAGTGTATAAATGTGTGGAATAACGCAGTATGCAACTGTCTGTATAACCTGCGGTAATAGTTCACCTAATACCCGCCCAAAGGCAGCACTGAACAGGGTTGGAACAATCGTATTTTATGCGTCTCTGGTAGAACAACGCTGTATGTTACAAGCATGGCGGATTGTGGCAAAGTCACGCTCACAACCAGTGGCGTAAAACATATCAATAATGTGCGTAAACGGAAATAAACATTGATCAGTGTAAATATGTGAAGAGGCAAAACCTACGTGATGCTGGATTACAACACAAATCACAGAAAGTCAAGCTAATTCCTGCAAAACAGCCTTCATCACAGGTGAGTGGAATAATGCTGTGTGGTTTGTACACAGGGCTGCATCAACAAGGCGTTATGGCTGTATGGTTTGTACCGAGGGCGTTGCGTACTTGCCTCGTAGGAGCACGTCTGTAGCAAGTGGCTGTCCTTCAGTTCCTTTTATTTTATAGTGATACAGTTGTGACAATTACCTTAGTGCGGGGCCACCAGGCCATTTCTGCAACCCAATAGTTGCCTTTGCTGTTAACATTTTTAAAACTCCGTTGATTTTCAAGGACAGATCGCCACGCTTGCAAAGGAAGCGTAACACAGCACACGTACTTCCCTTCCCTAGGCTTAACTGAACGTTGATGACACCACTGGTTCCAGGCGTGCGCCCAGCCGGCTTGTACAGTAATACTCGATGTGCAGTAAAACTATACCTGATGCAATACAATTATCAACTACACTATTGTATACTGCACGTACCTTCAGTTAATTTATGTTTGTATTAGCTTTCTTAAATAAATCTATGTTTTAAGTGTGATACTTTTGTCAGAGTGACTACTCTATTTTTAATAAAAAAAATTAGCTTGTACAAGTTTTTGTATATACGTTTGCTTCTTAATTGTTTTTTCTGGTCAATTATGAAAATTTTTGAATGGGAGTTTACTGTGCTTACATATACACACGATTATATTAATGTGAACCCTACCTCATTATATTAAAATTAAAAATAAAGTTCACTGCCATTGCTTAAGTTACGTTAGTAACTTTCACTGTTTATGTGTTTCAGAGTCGTGTATGCAATGCTGACGTGTGTTTCAAGCAAGGATGCAAAGATATCAACCTGGGAATTAAGTTAAAGATTTATGAAGAGCACCATAGCTTGGCGTACGATGAGCAATCCCTGTACCTAACAAAATCCATGGAAATAATCGTGAGCCAACCAGACGAAAGAAAGGCAAGACTGACGCAACATCCCGGAAGAAAGCTACTTTTACACACAGAGCCCAGTCAAAGGAAGTGTGTCAGAAAACTTTGCTAGATATATTCTCCGTCACCCAGCGACGAATGCACACTCTTCAACATAAACTAAAAAACGGAATTACTACCCCTAATGATGATCGCGGCAAACATTTTAGTAGACCGCATGTCATTTCAGAGGATGATAGAGCTCGTATTCGCGAACATATTTCGAGTTTCCCAAAACAGATGAGCCATTACAGCAAAAATAAATCGACGAAAGAAGTTCTTAGTCCAGAACTCAACCTCTGTAAAATGTATCGGCTGTACTGCAATATTTCCTGAGATACTAGATAGCCGGTCGTGCTATCAAAGAGTGTTTATTAGAGATTTTAATTTGCGTTTCGGGGTACCTAGAGCGGATACCCGCAGACAGTGTGATTTGTTATTTACCCAGATGACCACAGACTCTGATGAACAGGAACTGCATAAAATTGAACTTGAAAGTCAGCTGCATCGTGCAAAAGCTGAACAAGCATACACTGCGCTGAAATATGATACAGAAATATCGAAAGTGAACACTTATGTACGTGTTATATGTGTTGACCTCCAACAAGTTTTACTTTGTCCTACACTGACCCATTCAACAGTGTTCTATCATAGACAGCTGTCGTCCTATAATTTCACGATTCATGATGTTGGTACAGGAAACCTCACGGTGAATTTGTGGAATGAGTCTGTCGCACGGAGAGGCTCAGCTGAAATTGCTTCTTGTTTGCTTAAGTTTATGACAAGCAATTACAATGTGTTTGAAGAAGGTGTGGAACGAAAACTGATTGTGTGGTCTGACCGATGTGTCGGGCAGAACAACAACTGGAGAGTTTTATCACTCTATTTTTACCTGCTCAACTGCAGGTTCTTCACAGAAATTCATCAGAAGTTTTTAAGTTCAGGCCACTGTTTTCTCCCGTGATTGAGAAGCGAAAGAAGGTGTCCGAGGTAATGGTTTCTTCTAAATGGAAGTATGTCATAGCAGAAGCCTTCGTTGATCCCTCAAAATTGACCATTCAGGAGAAGACGATGGAAGACTTCAAGGACATTAGCTGTATTGAGCTGGTTCTTAAAAAGCCACCTGATCTGAAAATCATTGATGTGTTGTGGGTAAGACTGTGTAGTGATGATTTCCGAGGTGTAAATGTGCGCCGCAGTGACAATGTGCTTCGTCCATGGGAAAGCCACTGTATTATCAAACGTGGCAGTAAATGTGAGGCTGAAAAATTCCCACTGCCTTCTGATTTTCCATTGCTCTACAACAAGCCACTGAAAATTACTAAGGAGAAGAAAAGAGTCCTGTTGGACATGATCAAGAGCCTAATTATAGGTTGTTTTACGAAAGTCTGCAATGTGACAACTGACATTGTTATATATCCCTGATATGGTTTCGTGCAGACTCTTTTTTTTTTTTATCATTTAGTTTAACCAAGCAAATGATGTGTTTGTAACTTGTTTATAATTTTTTTAAATATAATGTGGCTTTCCAGTCAGCCTAACAGTGTTTTTATTACATCATGGTATAGGATGTTTTGGAATAACTACATTGTTCAAAACATGATATCATGTGATTTTTTTTTACTCTTGCATCACGATGAAGTGGATCTTGCAGATCATATAGAGAGGATGCTCCTGCACTATTACCGTTAGCTTTCCCTCTTCTTCCGAAGAAAAATGTAATTCCTACGAGGACATTATCACAAAATAACTGAGCGACTGAATACACTGCCTCTGGAGCAGACGTTTTCGGCCGCTAAGCGATAGACACCAGCGACCCTAGAGGTAGTCACGCCTAACACAGCACTTGTATGGGAATCCATAGAGGTATAGGTCATTCGTGATAAAGTGAGCACTAAAAATTTAACCTTTGAAAAATATCACTAGTCATTACTGCATACAATTCAACATTAACTCTAAGTTTCCTTACAGCTTGTATGGTTGGCAGCGAAATTACGCAATATAGTTCCGCGTGCTTTCTTAATTAAATACAACATTATTGATTAAAAAAAGTAACCGAAATCGACATTTTTGTATTTTATATAATTAATAAAAAATTTTTCTCCAACAAACTATATGGATTTATACTGACTGCAACTTATCTTAGACGCGCAATCATTAAGTAACGTGTCCAGAGATGCGAGACATTTCCCATCTTTAGCCGATACGTGCGGAAAGATACTAAATAGCTGAAAATAGAACTTAAGCAGGGCTTTTTTTAGTATTCACTTTATCCCGAACCGCCTATAGACCACAATTATGGCTGCGCGATCATTCCTACAGTCGCACCTTGCACAATACACCTTTATAACTCTTTCTATAGGTGTTTGTGGTTGTCCTAGTGATTATTTACCCTCAACAGTAGAAGTTTTGTGAAAACTTTTAACCCAACTACCAACAACCCTTGTATGGTACATGTCCGGGGGGTTACTACCGTCTAAACTTCACAGTAAAAAAAACATACTTTTAAAAGAAAAAGCTTGTTAACTGAAGTTATAACATTTATCAGTCTAGATACTACAAGAAGAATGTCGCAAGTCATTCAAGTGGTCTAAATTTTCCAAATACCTAGGGGCACTAGGCGGAAACATTTTTTGAGAAGATGGTTCGATGTGGTGCAAAATAACACTCGAAGGCCTGTCACATTTTACAGTATATTTTGTAATTTTACAATATGATTCATGCAAATTGGTTGTCAAATTTTTTTTGTATCTCTTGAAACAATTGTAAAGTGTACAAGAATTTTATTGTAAATCATATAAAATTATTTGTGAATATAAAAACATGTTTGTATGTTTCCAAGCATTACCTGTAATGTTTACAATTTTTTGTAAACTTGTTGCCAATTTTTTTGTTAAAGTAAAATTTTTTGTGGTACTGTGTTACATTTCACAGTCACTACAGACTTGGAACTCCGTGGCAAACCTCGCAACGTACTGAGCACTCTGGTGTATAGTTGCCATCTCACTGACAAGTCGGGATAGTTGCCAGATGGCGCGTTCGACTATTCCTTAAACCTATGGTCAGGATGTAACCATCGGAAACCCCCAAGGAAAAACTTTCATTCTTCTGTTAAATGTAGTTTGTCACAGGGACGCTTAAAAACTGTAAAATCGTGCCATTATTTTACGGTTATACACATTTGGCAATCTCTTGCGACACGCGGTTGTCACCATGATCAAGCATAGCTTATCAAGAACTGCAAACCAAAACAACTATGTTAGTGTTTGTGTACATTGACAGTTGTGGTAAGTAGGCAGTAGGCCTAATAACCAGTCACCTGTAGAGCATAAACGCCGAGAGATACGCACGTCACACAATTATGGGTCAGCTTCCGCAGGTTGGCTCAGTGTCTAGAGAACTTCCTCCCAGCAAGACGATCAGGGGTCGGTCCCAGGATTTCCGCATGTGGGAATCGTGCCGGACGATGCCGTTGGTCTGCGGGTTATGTCGAGGCTGGGTTTTCTTGTTTTCTCGGGAACCTTCCGATTCCCCCGTCCCTTTATTACGGCGCTGCTCAATACTCACATGTCACCCCTCACCAGCGCTGACCAAAATTGAGGAGCTATTTTTTTCTCTCCAAAACTGGATATCTCCAAAAATAAAAAAAAAATCTGTTTATGGTCAATTCTGTACATATCACACCAACTAAATCAGATGGCGAAATAGTTTTGAACAAAAATATTTATGTTAGATCAAAAACCATTTCACCATATCATTTAGTTGGCGTGGTTCGTAAAGAATTTAGAATAAAAATAATTAAAATTTTTTGGAGATATACAGTTTTGAAAAAATGCTCCTCAATTACTTCGCTTCTTCTATCGGACTAGTGCAGAATAGCCCTTTAGTCTAAATTTGCAATCATAATTCTAGATCTTGCCAATACAGCTGGTTATGCTATATACACAATAAAAAAAACCGGCAAGTGCGTCAAATTCACAGATTTCACCAGGCGTAAAAAATATAGCGATTTACATCAACGTTTCGAATGCGCTTGAAACGTAATCGCCGTTGATTTGTGGCGGTCAGTAATGGTCAATGACGAGCAATGGGAAGGACGAAAGGGGATGGAGAACTGGCGGCAGGCACTTTATCGCGCTGGAAGCTTCGCACTCAGATCTGTCGGCGAAAGGCGAGAGGATATTGTCAGTCACGGCTCGTTATCCTCTTTATTTGTTGGAGCGGCGTGTACGCCCAAGTGACTCAACAGCCAGCCGAGAGTTTGGGTCACGTTGCCTTTCCCACTCTACGGAAATGCTCGGAGGCACTTGTTCATTCTCGGCGACTGAGCCAGAAATCTCCCCTCCCCCCTAAAGACCCTTCCTTTACGCGGACCGTGTAACAGTTAGTTTAGATTAGTTTATGTTAGTTTAAGTTAATATGTCAAACATACAGTGCGCTGACTCTTAACTTCGGTTTGGTAGGTCATAAATGTATACAGGTTGTCCAGAAACTACCGTGCATATAGCACACAACGCTAATCCTGGGCACAATGTGGCAACACAGCACGGAGTAAGCACTCTTCTTGCGCTACACGTCCTATTATTATTTCACGAGTTATACGTCGAGTAAACGCGGAAAACATTTTTGGACTGCTTGTGATTTCAGCCTGCGCCAGTAATGTGATTATCAAAACAATTATAGAGATGTCTGTGTAGCGCCATGGGTAAATTACTGCGTGCTATGTTGCCACATTGTGCGCGTAAAGCGTCATCGTACATGTTGGTGCGAAATTAACATTTTTCGTCTGCAATTATTTAGTCCATTGTCCTATAGTTTATACATACATACATATATATCGTCACCCTAATTGTAAAACCTCGTAACTCCATTATGTATGACTGCAGAAAGAAAGAGAGAAAAATCAGTTAACATTTTCTGTGGTGAAATAAAACATTATTTTTCATAACAATATAATAAAATTACTCTGTATATTTACATTAACCAAATTTTAGATCTACCATATAGTTAAGATGATTTAGAGAGAGAGAGAAAAAAAGCAAAACACAACAAAAATGGAGTTATGAGGTTTTACAATTAGGGTGACGAATTTATATATATATATATGTATACACACATACATACACACACACACACACACAGAGTATTCCGGAAGTAGATGTCAATAAAGAGGTGGGTGATAGAGGGGCCCAAGACACAGGATGTTAAAGAATGACATTTAAAACATCCTGTAGCGAGATAGTTGACACTTACTGAGACAAGAAATTTGATACAAAACACTTGGGGTCGCAATAGTCGCGAAACGCCTTAAAATTGGTGACCAAATGTTGAACATATGGTATCAGGTATCACAGATGCCACACATCGCTGCATCTGTGACTGCCGGGTGTAGAGTTCGTGTTTCATCAAACCAATTAATTGTGTCCACTTAACAGTGCATCACCTGGCCCACGTGTGCTGCTTCACATTAGTGTCAATTAACACTTCGCTGATGTGCAAGAAACGCACACAAACATTCCGCAGAAGCAGCACAATCGGGCCAGGTGATACACTGATAAGTGGACACAATTGGTTTGATGCAACACGAACGCTAGGTCTGGCAGTTACAGATGCTGCGATGTGGGGCATCTGTGATATAATATTTTCAACGTTTTGGTCACCAATTCTAAGGCGTTTCCTGACTATTGCGACTCGAAGTATCTTATATAAAATTAATTGCCTCGTTTATTGGTTATTTCACTACAGGATGTTTCATACGTCATTCATTAAGAACATGTGTGTATGTATGTATGTATGTATGTATATATATATATATATACACACACACACACACACACACGTGTGTGTGTGTGTGTGCGCGCGCGCGCCTTTAGGCACAAACGCCAGTGATAAACGAATGTTCCAGAGTATTCCCGAGGAGCGGGAAAGTTAACGCGATCCAGACGCTAGTAACAGGCAGCAAGTGTAATAGGCAGGAGGGCATAAAGGGGGAGGGGGAACCCTCTCTCGTCGATTGATCAGGAACGGTAGCGAGCCCTACATGTTAATCACCGCCCGGAATCGACATTCCGGTCCAGGATCGACGTCTGTTGATGAGGGGTGGAATTGGTTGAAGGGGGGAGGGGGTGGGTTTGGCCGGGAATACTATATCGTGCGATGGTCTGGGGTGTCCGGTGTGCCTTAATTGGTCTCGTTAGCCCCTCCCACCGCCAGACTGCGGCACTATCCGCCATATTCCCGGTCAGCGGCCCATGCAGGCAGACATTCCAAGTGTGCGATTTCAGCTCGGTGCGTGGCGCTGCTGGAAATAAATTACTCCAGTGGTTTACGGACTCTTTACGTGAGCACTATTTTCGTTAACCTTTATGTTCTGCTTTTGTCAGACACGCGTCGTGTTACATATTTATGTTTCTTGTTAATTTTCGAATAATCATTATGCCACGATAAATTAACACTATAGCTCACAAAGCGTTGTGCGAGCTTATTTATGACGCATTAGAGGCGTGTTTCCTTAATTGTGATAGTCTCAATGGCTTTCCGTTTCAGACATCCATACAGTTTTAAGCCCAGAAAAAAAAACTCGTGATTTTATTTAAACTAGCAGAACCCGTTATACGCTATCCTGCCAATGCTAGGAAAAATAATATGACCCCAGTAACAGACCTACATATAACGTAATGGATGTTGATAAAATATTCTCTGTAAACAAATATACAGGATATCCGGAAATAACTGCATAATACGGACACCATACGAATCCTTGACTAAATTACAGACAAAACGTGAGTAGCAAAATGTTGTACGACGTTTAAGTATGTTGGGTCGAGTAAACGTACAATCATGTTTGGGCTGCTCAGGATTTCGACCTGCACGCTACACCCATAATTAGAGACACTGGGAAATCGCGAAAATATATAACATAGTCTCCAATAAACTGTAGTAGCTCAATCATGACACGTGTGAACAGTTTTCTGTCATATCACACACGTTCTGTGTTAAAACTGTACAGTTAGGATTGGGTCTGTTGAAGAGAGACGCAGTGCTTCATATTAATGGACGACTTGAAGTACACGCCGCCTGACGTCACCGCAGGGGAAAAGTACTGTAGGAAACAAAGCTTGTTTACAAACATGCTGATTTGTTAGTTGGTAATTGCAGAAAGCAAAAATGTTGAGCATTCATAAATTTGCACGCAAGAGTAAAAAAATAGTAGTTTCTACTTCATGGTTAAGATACGCAAGTACATAAGATTAATGTTTACCTGAATAAACGGCAAATTCCAAACAAATAATCAATTTTTTTGACGTACATCTCATCCGGGGCATTTGACGCCTAACAGCTAAATGAAGGTTATGTTCGGCTGCGGTATCCATGGAGATAGGAATTGTATCCCACACCTGACTGAAGCTCCGCCTCTTTTCAAGTCGTCCATTGTAGCCAATATAGGTTCAGTGTTATACATAGCATGTTGAAGCCTAGCAAACAATCAACTTTTCCCGCGACTTACCATTGTCTCTACCCATAATGTGCAGATCTGAACAGCAGTAGTAAAATAAGTAAGATACATGAGGAGCGCAAGAAGGGACTAACTACAGTGCCACATTGTGCAAGTAAACCATCACCATACAACAATTTGCTACTAACATTTTCGTCTCCAATTAAGTCCATGGTATTTCATTTATTTCAAACTATTGCAAATAACTCGAATATTTTTTAACCAAATGCCCTTTAACAATTTTGAGACTGTGTACAGTGATACGATACACAATTTCGTCTGAACGATTTTAAAAATGATGTACCGTTTGTTAGCAAAAAATTATTTTGGTTCATTTTGGCTTATTCGACAACAAAATATGTGATATTTCAGGGGCAAAAATCTAACAATCCTTTTGATGTATTGCGACAGAAAAAGTCCGATACAAACGATGATATATACGTGTTAAAATTGTAAGAATGAATTTTTTATATATGCATTAATTTTCGTGGGAAAGAAATATTTTCTAAACCACTGCAAAACTAAAGATCGAGGCCTTAAGTCCAGGGTTCGCATATTGTGCTTATTACGCGCTTGTATCTGGACATCCTGTATATACATACAAGTTTTCATGGTTATAGGTTGAACAGCACAGATGTTGACGCGCTGCAGCGACATTTAGTGGTGAGTTGGCGAGTTAAGAGTAAAATGGATAGCATGGATTCTTCTTCATGAAAAATACACGCATGTGCCGAATTTCATGAAGATAGGTCAAACAGTGTCGGAGTTTATCGATCACACACACAAAAAAATATATATATACACACACACACAGAGAGGATGTCCAGAATATGCCGTACAATAAGCACACCAAGCAAATAATGGGCTAATTTTGAGAAGGAAATGTAAGTGGCAAATTATTGTAAGACGATTAGACGACATTTTATATGTGCAATGTGGAAACGCTGCACGGAGATAGTCCCGTCTTGCGCTCTGCGGATAGGTATTATTTAATGTTTGCTATATCAAGTAAACATACAGTCATGCTTGTACTGCTCAGGATTTTAACCTGGACACATTATATGCAGGTCAGAACGGTTGTAGAAAGACAAGTAAGATAAATAAGATTTCTGATACGTGCAAGAGTGAACTATCTACAGTGCTATGTTGCCACATTGTGCATGTAAAATGGCATCGTACAATATTTTGTCAGTAACATTTTAGCCTCCAATTTAGTCCAGGATTCACGTGGTGTGCTTATTATACAGCAGTTTCTGGACATTCTGTATGTATATGTGTATATATATATATATATATATACACATATACATACACATATATACATATATATACACACACACGAACATAATATATGAGTTTATGTGTGTTAAATTGACTCTAATCCTATTCTTGCTCCAGCTGTGTGAACACACCGAAAGTATTGATACACTCTTGAATTCTGTGTCATTCAACATGTTTGGACTGGTATCCGTTCTCTATATTAAATTGATTCAAATGAGTCATGTACTTTTAACCATTGAATCTTGTTAGGTCTCTGCACGCTCTTAAGTTTAACTCTACTACATATCTATGGTTAAAAAGTTTGGCAAGGGACAGTTTCTGTCGTTTATTCCGCTGGTATCGGTGAGAGGTGTAAGGTGACAAATAACAGAGATTTCGTTAATTTAAAGTTACGTCAAGGTAATGATTTAAAAACCAAAATTTGTTTGTTTTTTATAAACTGTAAAATTAAATTAAATGTCTTCTGTCTTTGCCAAGCCTAGTGGAATCATAATTTTTTCCTGTATCAAACTCTCCCATAAGAGCACACATTTTCTTTCAAACCTGTAGTAGGATTATCCTTAACGCTGTGTATAACTTAAATAAAAAAAATAAAGAAACATTTGCTAGAAACCCACTCCGCATATCTACATGGTGTATTTTAAGGAATAATGATTAATAATATGCCCCACTATCAGGTTCCAGTCCCCATGTACTTTTCTTATTTTTACTGTAGAAAAGTGTTTTTGAGTAAAATAACCGTTTTCAGAATCAGCGTTAGGTGTAAATTTTTTTACACGTAAACCTCGGGGATATAACACGCGTCATAAGTAGAGACATGCAAAATTTGCGTTATCATTTGGTAGCAGACTAAACTTCACATTCCTATACATAACAGAGCATCATCTGCGATTCAATTGGCCACGAACTTTTATGTATTGTCATTTACGTGTGTTAAGTTTTTGTAGACATTGGCCTCTCTACCGTGTAAGCATTCTCCGCGGCAACACAGTCCAGCGGGAGACGTCGAACGAGCCTATAGTCACTTGTAGTCTAGTCAGCTGTCTGAAAATAACGCCAATTTTGCATGTCTCTAGAAGTTTATTTTTAATATCCGATCATAGTAGTAAATACTCACTGCATGTCACTTACATATTAACTGGCGGGAATACTACACTTAGGTTCAAGCGTCTTGTACGCAAGGCAGAACAGATATAAATATAAAGTCATTATCTTTAGACAGTGGAATTAAATCGCTCTTTGGAATTAACAGCACCAATTGAAAAGAAAATAGCCTTTTTTACTTTTAGCTTTTCATTCAAAATTATACTGTATCTTAAGTCGCCGGGTATTCAATGATATTAATGTTTGCTTACGTCTTGCAGATGGAGTGTCAGGTAACCTAACTATTCAAAAGGTTTACTTACTTCTCACAATTTCTTCTCTGATTTTTTTAAAACGTGCAGTAAATTTTTTTGTACTTACAAACAAGGCTCTTCATGATTAAGACGGAAGGTTTTATCGTCTTAGGGAAGAAATTAAAATTGACAAAGTGTGCATACCGCACCGGTGATGCCATATCCAAGGAAACGGGATTCGGTGTAAATATTACAAAAACCTAAAAGCCACACTTGACAAGCCTGACCTTAAAGATGACGCATGTCACGCGCTTGAAATGTGTTGTTATGTGCGGTGAAATAAGATTTTTTACGAAATTATTCCACGTGTGTGCATTGCACCAATGTACGAAAATATAACACTTCGCACAGGTACGAAGTCTCATTTTTAAGGCAGCTTGCGTATTAAAAACACTGTTTCCAAGCTTTCCAGTCTAGCTAAATGCAACCTTTTCAGACTGCCGTACTTCAAAATGTACTAAGAGAGAGATTATGTGAAATTCAGAATCGTGCACTGAACTAGGCTACAGACTTTATGCCAGTAATATGATATGGTCACCACTTCAGGGTGTTCAAGTGGTGAAACATTACAATTACAATTTATAGACGTTACTTTGGGGTAAAATTTTCTCTTGCAAAAATTTTTTAGCGAAATGAAATTAATCACATTATAACTACGTGTCCTTATAGCTAGTGCTTGAAGTATGTAAATACCCATTACAGCCATTTTTGTATTTAAAAAATTCTAATATTTGATAATTTTGTGTTACTTTTAGCAACTTTTTAAATACAAAAATACTATATATATGCGTTGAAGCCTTGCCCGTGACATGTATCCCTTTGATGTTTTTTTTTTTTTTTTTTTTTTCATTTCATTACGTCTACTGGTTCTCAAGTTTTATATGGGGGCCGCGGTGGTCGAATGGTCAGACAATTCGCCTCCCACCAAGGCGATACGGGATCTCTTCCCGGTGGGGTTGGGTCGCCCCCCCGGATTTTTGCATGTGGGAATCGTGCCGGAAGATGCCGTTAGTCGGTGGGTTTTCTCGGGGATCTCCCGTTTGGCCCCCTTTTTATTCCGGTGCTACTCCATGCTCACTTCATCACACTACTCACCAGCGCTGAAGACCTCGATTTTAAGCGCTGACCAATATCTCTCATTCAAGTTTTGTATGAAGTAAAAATATACAAATTTGGACTTCAAAATGCCATTTTGAGAAAACTGGCTGAGATAAATGTTTTTCGTAAGATGAAAGTGTACCCTCAAGTAATGACTGCAAAAGTAACTCTATTTTATACAAACATAAAGTTATAATTTTCCCCCAACTGAACACCCTTAAAATCCCATTGTACAAATTAATCGGCGGGAATCTAGCACGCTAGTACAGCGCTTTTTTCGTTGTGACGAATGACGATGCGGCATTTGATGCGTTCTCCAAGGTCGTCCTTGTATAGCTCCGCCGCTTCTGAACCTCTAACGCACACAACCGCTCAAGGTAGCAGCGCCCTTGATGCGACGTTCCAATCATGTGAGTATGTGGCGTAGAAAATATTACATTAGTCTTCATGTCTTTGCAGAATATGCAGCGTCCCGTGAGAAGCAATAACGATGTATGAAAGTGTG
Organism: Medauroidea extradentata; assembly: GCA_003012365.1. Classification (NCBI taxonomy): domain Eukaryota; kingdom Metazoa; phylum Arthropoda; class Insecta; order Phasmatodea; family Phasmatidae; genus Medauroidea; species Medauroidea extradentata. Next base: position 41,525 of record PNEQ01124921.1, read on the forward strand.
CTTCCTTCTCTGGCCGCAGACTACTTTAATGTACGGCTGTCACATTTTTCAAATATTCACCGTGGGTGAAAATCTCAAACCCGCGTTTGTTCTAGTGTGAAGGATGTTCCCAGTAACGTCAGCACTTTGGAATAAAATTTTATTTAAAAACTTTCTACGACTGAACATTCGTAGGATACAATGGCATACAAACATTCGCTTAGGTTGGCAGCGTTTAAATTAAATACTTTACATTTCTTGTCGTACTTGAGAGATTGTGAATTTCCACTTACGTAACACTTCTGAAATTTCCCTCGGTTTCTCAGAAGAATTTTCACAAATAAAATTTTGTTACATTATTTTGCTTCTGTATTACATATTTATACAAAATATTCTCATCCTACAGACATTTCTGATTCAGTGCGTAAACCATTTTAAAGCTTATAAGTTTACTTTTCGCATAGAAACCTGTCAAAATCTAAATTTACGTTCTGGTTTTGGTACTTACAATATAAATTATCCAACTTTCACAAAAAAAATTGTTTCTGCAGTGTAAAATACATAAACGTTTAATTATGCAAAGTTTCGCGTGATAATTTAAATTGGTGAGGTTAAACCAAATAAATTCAATTCGTGTGAAACAAAATTGCTCTAAAGACAGTAGAGAATACGGCCTTCTTAAGGGTGGTCACGTGGGAAAAAATGCATAATTTAATTTTTTTACGAGACATTGTTCGTTTTCCAAACGTTACTTGTGACCACATTTTCCACTTATAAAACTGTTTAGTAGCCTTATGCAAAATTATTTAAAAAGACACAATAAAATACCTTTGTAGATTTTTTTATTAAATTGAAAATAATGAGAATTTTCTTATTTTATGGCAATTTTCTAAAAATACAAAAGGACCTTGTTATGTTATTTTTAATCATTTAGCAAATAGCCCATAAAATACAATTTCCGATGAAATTATTTGATTCGGTTAAGTCAGTTGGTTTTCGTTATTCATATGTTCCCGTAGTTTGCAAATTTTGGCTTTGACATGTCTCTGTGGGAAGACTACAGGTGGTTGGCCATAAACTGAGCACTGTTGAAGACCATCGTGTCTGGAATAATACTTAAAAAAATATTATTAATTGTGACTTGAGACTTTAACCTTTGAGTTGGGTACGATCTATGCACTTTGACTGAGGCTTAGGCTGCTTTGTTTGTATTAAAAATTTGCAGGAAACCATAGATACGATGAAAGAAAAAAATGTAGAGTTCCAAGAGTGCTCATTTTATCCTGGACGACTTATATAAGAGGTGTCAATTTTCTCGTACCTTTCACGCCAACCTCAAAGTTTACGAAAATCTGTAAATTGATTACATACCGCCAATAAACACAGTTAAACAAGAAACAGAGTACACGTCAGGCGAGCTAGGAAAGGTCTCGGCGACGTGCAGAGGAGAACTTTCCCGCTCCTTCTTCTACCCCTAACCAGCGCGTGTGTGCGCAGCTGCTGATTGGTTGTAGCTGCTCATCCCACACTCAGGGTTCCATAATTTCCCCTCTTACTGGATGGGAGGGGAAATGTGGGGCGTGTAGCTGCGCAGTAGATACCATTTCACGTCCGCTTCGCCACTCTCTCAAAACCTTTCCTAGGCTGCGCGACTTGTACCTCAGTTATTCTGAGGTCAGTCACACATCATAGTGTGCACAACTGCACACCTGATGAAACTGTGAGACGAACATGACATAGCAATACGAGACGGGAAGACCAGCTAGTTACCAATCCCCTGTTCGTATTAGGGAACTCATCCTAGGAAACCACCCTCGTTAGAGCTGAGAATCGGTCGGAGACCAACAGGTATGTCACGTTCAAGAGTGCGTCGTTAGGACGTGTGAGCTCCGCTCAATACAGCACGCGCTACGGTGGGAAAATAGCAACTAGAAAATTCCCAATTCTTATCCTAACTATAAGGCCGTTCAAGGATAAGAATGACGTACTCATGTTTCGATCTTCTTGGATCTCTTCAGGTAAGGGCAGGTTGCCGATTTCAGCAACCACCTTACGACACGGTTTACATATTTTTGTAAACTTAGAGGTTGGCGTGAAAGACACAAGAAATTTGACTTCTTTGATTACATACCGCCAAGAAACACAGTTTAACGTGGCCTATATAAAGCAAAATAATTTTCACAAGTGGGAAATGTAGTCAGTAAGTGATGTCTATAAAACTAATATTATGTCGTACAAATATAAAATTATGCTGTTGACCACGTGAACACCATTAATGGCGCCGCCTACATCAACTTTCAACGTCGTAGGCCTATATTTATGTTTTTACCAGATATTTTTTTCTTGTTTTAGACATGAATTGTGACACAATTTTGCTCTTATGAAATTTTTTTTATCTCTCATACCTTTTGCGCAATAACTCGTAAACCTTAAAGTTGAATTTTACGACTTTATGCACGCCACTAAAACCAACTGACATACCAAACAGAAAACATTTACTGTGAATACCTTTGATGTAGGCTACAACGTCACCTATATAAAAGCACAAAATAAAATATTTTTGTACTTAAAAAAGTTGCTGAAATTTGAAATTAAAATGTCAAAACTGAAGAATGGTTTGATAACACAAAAAAAGTATTATTATTATTATTATTTTGGTTTTATTATATAGGAGACGTTGTAGCCTACAACATCGTTATTCACTGGTTTTTTTTTTTTTTCAGTTTGGTATGTCAGTTGATTTTGTTGCTTGCATAAAACCGTAAAATGCAAACTTTAACGCTTACTAGTCACTATGCAAAAACTATGAGAGAGAAAACTATTTCATAACAGCAAAATTTAGTCACAATTTATGTATAAAACGAGAAAAAAAATATCTGGTACAAATATAAAATGAAAATATGACGTTGAAAATTGATGTAGAGCGCGCCCTAAATATTCCGTTTCACATGTCTACTAGAAAGCATTTAAGTTTTATGTAAGTTTTACATTTCTGTATTGTTACGTTTACAGCATTCAATTAACATTCCAACAATTAAAATAGTTGATTTGTAAATACGTACATTTATTATTCAAATAAAGTTCAAATCATCACATATTTACATGTAAACAGTTTAAGAAAGAATAAGATAATTTTAACAAATAAACGCTATTGGAAATGTCGTTCTTAAGATCAACTTTGCTGTCCGCTGTGCACAGGCTAGCCTATGTTGCATAGTCGGTTGAGCGCCGGTCTACGGTGCGAGAGGTCCTGGGTTTGAATCCCGGCTTGGGCAAGACTGTTGTGTTGTCCTGTCACATCACTTTATTCTCATCGGCCGTAATACGCTCTCACCTTACCACACTCACGTGTGCAAGATTACGTTATACATTTCCCCTATTTTATGTAAGTAAAATCTTATTCGCCAGTCAATAATTTCTTTTTTGTTATCCAACAACTTAAATATCCCGATAACTGGTGAACTGAGTATAAATATTTTAAATATAAATTTTAATTAGAACTTCAGTGTATAAACGTTAACAGTAAATAAATTGGACTAAGCTTATCACCTTTTTTAAATATTTTTTTTACTTATTTTACACATTCAGTAGATGTCCATATACGTGGATCCTGGTTAAGAGTTAGTCGACCGTAGCTTTTTTTTCTTTACGTTCGAGGCACGGAAACGAGGAAGGCGATAAGTCGAACATAACACGTGCGTCAAACACCTCATCGCCTCTAGGCGCGGAGTACTAAACTAGCGTGCTGTGTTTACGTAGTAACTGTTTTGCAACGGGACTTCAAGCGATGACCCTGTAATTGTATTTGTGGAAAGTATGTGGTAAAGTCTAATGCAGATTTCTATGATTTTGTTTTACGATTACGGTTGATATTTTCTCAGCTACAGCAACGTGAAAAAGTCATTTTTAGCACTTTTGAGGAGCTTGATAATCATGTTTTTAATTATCGGACTGCGTTTTTTAAATCATAGGGACTTTATTTGAAGTGTGTTTTCTTATCGTAGATAAACGCATTAGAAACATGTTTAGTAACTATACATGGAAAACGACTATACGTACCACGCTACAGCACGTCTCACGCGCCAGGTCCACTAACTCTTAAGAACGTAAGCAAAATTACGTTGCATAAAATTGACGAAGATGATTTTAAAATCAAAACATCACCATTATCCAAGAAATAATCTAGTTCATTTGAAAGTTTTTTTTTTTTTTTTGCTCAAACGCTTTAATGTTTTTTTTTTTTTTATTGAAAGAAAATATTCACAAATTTCTTCAATACTTATGTTAACGAAGTAAACGATACGGAAAAAGGAATTGCTGAATGTCGAAAATGCGTTAAAAATTATGTATTGCTAATAAGGTTTATTTGGTTTGCATACACAGCGAAGAGAGTCAAAAACAAAGCGAGCGCGTGTAAATGCAACAACGATTGTTTGGCGAGACAAGGTTTTTAAAAACGACAATCGACTTAAGTTTTACCATGTGACATTCTCATAGTGCACCCAAAGTAATGTTTTAGTGAAATATTGTGGGAATATAATCCTATTGCAGTGCAGTGCTATTTTGTAAAAAATTAATCAGGCAAGAACGAATTTTAAGGATAACAAGCCGACTTGGCCGTACTCAAGACATGCGTTAATAAAAATGAAATAAATATATCGTTAGAAAGAGTCTCAAATCACAAAAAAAAAAATAAAAAAATAAAGATTTAATAAAAATTTACAAACACTAAAATAAATTATGAATAAATGTGCAAAACAAATATCCAAGTAAAATACATTAGACACCTCAGAAAACTCAAGACACAGCAGTAAAGACAGAACAGACAATTACAGCGACGAAGGCAATGTTACGCACAAAATATAATATTTCACTAAATAATTTATCCCCTTTGCAAGAATCTTACAAACACAATATCGGAGTACTAGTGGGGAAGGAAAACTGTTTGATTATTTTGGTGGAGCAAAGTTTGAGTTACTATTTTTTTGTATTGCTTGGTTGTTTCGAATACACACATTAAAAATTTATTATTTTGTCGATTTATTAAAATACATTGCAGTGTTACAAACCCGGAATTCTATAACATCTTACAAATATTAAATTCATAATTAGTCAAATATTATTTTTAAATAAAAAGTAAGTTATTTTCTCGTCTTTTCGGTGCAGTCAGGTAATGTTTATGCAAAAATTGGTTACTGATACCGAAGGCATTTATTTCTAAAAGCGAATTATATATCTTTTAGTTATTTCAACGGAAATATTTTTACGAATTATTAATTAGAATTGTATCACGAGAGGAGATACCCCGCCTTAACAGGGAGGTTATTGGTGACGAAAGACGTGAGCGTCAGTACTGTATGTGCGATATACATTTTTACTGTAAATAACTGCATAACGTCAAGCTGGCTCTTTACTTAACGAGGCCGTTCCAGTGTTTCAGGCGCATGTATGCAACCCGCATTAACTCCATATACATCAAGACTAATTTTACCTTCGCTATAGCAGTAAGAATATTACTGATATCAACATTATCTTCGCGCTTTATCAAAGACACATTCGTTCTTATTTTCGCTGCGTTCTGTAAAATTTAGTTCAACAAACGGTTACATTAAAAATCTAATACAAAAGAAATGTTTCGAAAAAATTACAGTCTACCATACTTTATACTTGACATCGGCGAACGCAGCGAAAATAAGGTCGGCTGTGTATTTCATAAAACGCGAAGATAATGTTGATATGTGTAATACTCTTACTGCTATAGCGAAGGTAATATTAGCCTTGGTTTATATGGTGTTAATGCGAGTTGCATACATGCGCCTGAAACTCTGGAAAGGTCTCTTAAGTTCATTAAAACTTTCACCCAAGATGAAGCCAGGATTTGGCCAGATAATTGCTAATGTAATACACTTTATAGCGATCTTTTATCATCATATATTCTGCAAGAAAAAAATTATTGCTGAATTTGCGCGTCAGTAACCTTAAATTGGACGTTCTTAAAAGTAAGTTAACATACTTCAAAATTACATCCTTTTCCGTGGAATTGTTGTTATGTTGTCTCTGTTATCGAAAAAAAAAAATCCATGTATATTCTTTAAAACACGAAGCATAATTCGTGTTAGAAATAATTTTTTATTTCATCTCTGTTCTTTGATTTTGGCATCTGCGATGATACATGTATACGTTTTTAGGTAGAAGAGTCATTCACCTCTGTATCTCCACCCGACGCGACGATGTAATTCGTGTTATTTGAACATGCATGCCTCGCACAGAATACTCTCTGGCAGTGATATCCATTGACCACACACATGTCTATCAGGTGCAACTCTCAAAGGAAACATTTCAAAAAACCTTCTCTCTCACTCATAGGTTTAACTCGTTCATTCCGTCCAGCCAACATCTCCCGTTTTTTTTTGTATGCCAGTCTGCCCGTCTGAACTATTTTGTTGAACTAACGGGATATAGGAAACGTTTGGGATGGAATCGAATAAAATACTGTGAACAAGGCAGTACCCAAATAAAATATATATATTTTTTATTTGTATTGCAGATCGGATACCGAAGCTAGGACACTAGCAGCCAAGGATCAATGCAAGTTTATGTCGTGCGGTGCTCATCCCTTTAATGCAATCGCGCGCAAACTATTTTATTTTTCCCCTTAATGTCCATCTACTTGTTTTACGCTGTGCAGCTCCGCTGAAAACTCTATTAGGTCCTCTTTGCTGGTGGCCGGGCTGGTCCATGTAATGGAATAACCTCGAAATATAGCTTCGCTGGCTGTCATATTTCTTCGGTCGTGCATTTTGATGAAGTTAGGTCATGCGATTAAACGTGGGGGAGGGGGGACAATTACATCAACTGGGAAGCATTCTTTATCCTACGTATCCTGTGACACGCGTCCGTTTTCTCAATCGACAAACAAGACCGCAAGAGTTCAGACACGAGATGTCACGAAACTCTGCAATACTGGCGTTAGCAGTCAGTTAGCATGTTACGTCTGTCGTCCTCTCAAGGCCATGATTCATAATTTATGTTTCTTCCTCGGTCATTATTTTTTATTTCTAACGAGAGCAAATATCAATTATTTGTTGCACATTTCTGCGAAAAATAATTTTTGCTATAAAGGCAATATTATAGATATAAATTATATATATTTGGTTAGCTAGATAAACATTGATAAAAATCGCACAAGTGTTTGAATATATATATATATATATATATATATATATATATATATATATATATATATATAATATCAGTCAAGCCTAAGATGGTAAATATGTTCTGAGGTCCCAACAAAATGTGTTTGGTAGTTTAAAAACACCTGAAAAGAAATATAACTTGTACTTTTCATCTAAAGGTTAACTTGATTGACTCTAAATAATAATAAATACATAGTATGCAAACCTAAACGTTATATGTTTTAGACATGAGCACAGCAACCTAATTTCACAATACTAGAGTTAAATTAACGTTAGCAATTTTTAATGATGTAAAATTTTCTTGTCGTTCTAACGTTATTGTGGAGTAAATCAACGTTAGTAAACGCATATTTGTGTTAATTTTTTTAAGAATAATTTAAATGTAGTAAAACGTCGTGGATTGTACAGGTACGTGGAACTAAGTACTTGAAGTTTTGATAAGCAACTCCTACACGGAAAAGTTCCGTTTATGAGACTCCTGAGGAGTAGGAGGAAGATCTCCTTGCGAAAGTTCTGGCTGCAGCAGAAATTTTCACCACACACCAGACGTTTTTCAGCATGAAGGTAGACTTTGCGTAGTTAGAAACAGGGTCGCCGCTTTGAGCAGTCTTTAGTGCACCCATGTGAAGGGGCAGTATTTTCTTTTTGATCTACACTTCTGTCGCATTTACTTGATTACAAGACTTGGTTTTTACAATTTTTTACTTTCCGAAAACGTGGGGTAGCCATATTTTCAAGACATCTGAAAAACAATTATGTGACATTTTTACTGACGCATTCGTTTTGTATTTGACACATGTTGTAATACAATATAAAATAAAAAATAAAAACCAAAATGTAGAAAGTGTTAACAGAGTGCTCATTCTCGTGCATACTGCGTATTTATTTTAGGTTATGTAAAAGTATTTTCAACACATAGACTAACCTAATTTTTATTATTCTTGATGACTGGAAACATGTTTCATCTTCTTAACCAACATACTATGGTAAAATCTGTGATACTGTAGTAACCAATAAAATTTCCTCTTGATTTTACAGGAAATACTAATTTTTTCCGCTAGATCATAGTGAAAATGTGTAGAGGTCGTCTTACATTCAAAGTCGTATTATTTTCTGGCAAATAAGGTAACATCGTAACGAAACATTTCTTGAAAGACGTTGCTTGTCAAGACTTCATCTGCTAAGTCTCCTCTGCTATGCATAACCGTGTGTAACAGTTACTCTTAGAATCTCTGATTTTTTACGATAAGTATTTTTTTGCCAAATTGTTTCAATTTTTTACGTGCATACAGACCCGCGCGAACGCAGGGGATGGGGCAACAGGCCCGAACAATATCCACCCTTCCTTCCGAAATGTTCGAACTTACATCCTTACTAATATTATAAATGCGAATGTGAGTTTGTTCGTTTATTTGTTACGCCTGAACCACTCAACCAATTTTGATGAAAATTGGTATAGAGCTAGATTGGATCTTGGAGAAGTACATGAGCTACTTTTTTCCGCGAAAATAGAACTCGAAGGGGGTGGAAGAGGGGATGAAAGTTTGTATAGGTCTACCAACTGATTCCCGCACCATGAAAATTGGTACACATGGATATTTGAACACGGAGAATATTTTCGCAATATTTATTCCAAGATAACTCCACTAGATGACGCTGCAATCGGGGGATCGCAGGTCCCAGAGACATAAAGACTTAGAAGGCAACGGCGAGATGTAACTTACTATGTCAACTTCCCAAGTGGTTCTCATGTGGCGTCTTTTCGAGGGCCCAATTATCCGCGAACAAAGTCGCGGGTACTTGTTTTTTCCATTGATCTTTGACACTTAATTATTAAGGACATCAACGCGAGCAAAAACGCGGATAAAAGCTAGTTAGATATAATAGTGAAATGGGATCAAGACACTCCTGACTTTACGGAAACTGCTAAAATAACACATTTTGCACCCGAATCCGGACGACTGCCCCCGGAAGCCGCCGCTTCATTTAAGGGGGATTTATTACTTTATAACATTTTCCAAATCGGGACCTCCTAACATTTTTCGTTGGTATATTAGAAAGTCGTGGCTCCTGTGGTTCAATGTCGCGCGTAACGTTTTCAGGAAACAAGCCCTATAAAACCAAAAATTAAAATTTCATGAAATCGAGTCTTAAAGTTTCGACCCATTTGAAAAAGGAAATTGTTTGCGCGACACAGCGTGCACATCTGCAGCACAGCTTCGTGGTCATTGGCAGGGTGTCATTGTGTGGAGGCGGTACTTAGTTGATTGTGCCAATCGGAACAAGGTTACAGCGGCACCACGAGTTCGTTATTTTCGGACATAGAACCCCCAAGACGCTGAGGATTAAGAACATTCAATCACTGACCATTAGAGATGTGCCATTTCGCGAATTCAATAACCTGCATGTTAGAATCGAATATCCTATGCATACTCAAGCCCTGTCTATTCGCTCATTGTCTGCTGTTCCACTGAGTAGCAGCTAGTGGACAAATAGTCGGGTCTTGCATATTTGATTCTAACGTGCAGGTTATTGAATTTGCGAAATTTAACCATCTCTACTGACCATGAATCATAGCTGCAGATGTGCACGTAAGGCATCGAGACGAATTAGTAAAAAATTATTTTCGTCAAAAAATCAATAGCTCCAGTTATTCTGGTCAAACCTGTGTAGTAACACAAGAGACTAAAACAAATCTGTATAATTTTGTAGTCCCGATGATGTATAGGCCTATTATACAGAGGCTTGAAAAGTCCGTGGTTTTGATGGACAGTAGGTCAGACTCAAAAAATATCTGTGTACTCAAGTAGACAGCAGATGCTCATTGGTTTGTGACTAACACAGTGCTGCCACATTGTTACCGAGCGAGCTAGAGCAGCGGGCCTATGCTCGAGTTAACAGTCGCATGCGAGTTGGAAGCCGAGTGCTCTCTTTCAGGACATGGATTGTTTTACCATTAGTATTTTCCAGTCCTTTCTGTTAAAAGCGATCAAACTTTTCTCCATGTGCCGAAAAAACCACTTAGCTTCCTAATCGCACGCGGCTTAAGGCCTTGTTACGGAGTTTTGCAGTGATTTCGAAAATATTTTTTTATTGCTACCTAATACTCATATCAAAATTTCGCTGCACAGTTTTGACACTTATATGTTATAATTAGTAGCTGAATTTTTTTTGTCGAATTATACTGAACGGTTTTTTAGATTTCATTACCCAAAGTACCACGTTTTTCGTCGTGAAAATAAGAAAAAATTAAGGAAATTATTTTTTTTGCTGGCGAATGGTACATTAAAAAAAAAAAAACGCGTCCACAGTATTGTGCATCGTGCGATTGCACATTGACTCAATTTTTTCAAAACTTTTGGTTAAAAAATACTTGAGTTATTGGCACCAGTCTGAAAAAAACTCGAGAACAAGTCCTTAAAACCCGAGCATAGACCGCCAGTGGTAAAACATTCTCCTCGCATTCGGAAGAATTCGGGTTGGATGTCCGGCTCCGGCAACCTGATTTCAATTTTCTAGGGTTTTCCGAAAACGCCCCATGCGAATGTTGGGATGGTTACTGGAACAGGCTCTTACCGACTCCCCCCCCCCCCCACTTTTTTTCCTCTTCATGTATAACTACCAAGGCCATGTGTTGTTCAAAGGCACGTACAACCGAAATAAATACAGAAACATTATTGGGTCTGCTTATATTTGCATTTTATTAGTGGCTCGCGCCCTCCAGAAGGTAACAACTAAGTCAGCAGAAAAAAGAAACGCAAATTTTTCAGCTCTCGGAGTATAATGTAGTTTTGAGGCGAGGTCTACTTAAGGGCATGGGCTCGAGTTTCTTCGCATTTAATGTCAATTATTTTTTAAAACATAGATGGGAGCCGATAACGTAAAATCGCTTCGTAACTTTGTTATGATTTATTTAAACTGCATACTATAATTTTGTCGAGTCAGAAGACTGTCAAAATAGTTGCTAATTAGTTAATTAACGAAATTTATTTTTAATTGATAAATTAGCTATATTCATCATGCAGTTTGTCTCGAAAAATTACATTGCATAGTAAAATCAATTTGCAAAAAAGTTACGAAGCAATTTTACGATATTGACTCTCGTATGGATTTTAAAAAATAATTCTCTCGAAAGCCGAGAAACTCGGGCCCAAGCCCTTAAATTGAACATGGGTTTGACCCCCTCCTCTTCTCTGTCACATACGATTCTTCCCCCCGTAACTCGTTAGGTCCTCCCCCTCAGTTAGGTGGGAGACGATAGGAGAAAACTTTGGTGAGGAGGGAAGGGACTCCAGGACCTCGTCAGCAGGGTGAAATGGGGTTACTGGAGAGGATCCTCGTGGAGAAATCCGACCGGTGAAAATCCTCAAAGTTTTCTCTCCCATAAAAATATATTTTTTTCTGGCGTCTTGTTTGGAATCAAATTGGACGATGAAACTAAACCACGCGTACACGTGCTGAAGAGGCAAATATGTTAACGTTCAACTGCATTAAAGGCGCTGTTTTTTTTTTCGAATATTTTGTTTAAACCAATAAATAGATTTGATAATTATAGTACCGTCGCGTAAATGTGTTGAATTATTTTTACTACACAACTATTTTTGTTTAAGATAATTTTTGGAATGATGGCTTATCGACGTGGAGAAATTTTAGTAAAATCGATAACCAGCCAAACTTATAAAATGTTTTTTTTATTAGGGCTTCACAGCAAAAACAATTTTCAACAAATGAACTAGATGGTTTTAAGATATCTTATTTCTATTAAGATTTCAATATAATTAAAAAAAAAATAAAACATTTCGAACAGAAACACATGGTTTTAACTGTGGTAGATAATTCTTGGATTTTACATACAGTGCATGTTATAATAAAACATGTGAAGTAATTGTTTTTTTTTATGTTAAGTATGCCATCCTCGTTTAAATCACGTTTAAAATGTGCGTCTTGTGATAGTTTAACAAATTGATTTCGGCAGATTACGCAACTCATTCAATACTAAAAAATAACATAACTTCTTAATTTGAACGCAATTTCTTTTACTAACGTAAGGATACCATTATAACATTAAGATGCATTTTTTATTCAAACATTGACTTAGACATTATAATCCTTTACAGACATACTTCAAATTATATATATATATATATATATATATATATATATATATATATATATATATATATATATATATATATATATATATATAGGTGTGTGTGTGTGTGTGTGTGAGTGTGTTTGTGTGAGTAGATAAGGTTTCGGCGGTACACCCCGACAGGGACCAGGGACGTGACTCAGGACTTGTAACAAAGTACCCCGCCGCCATCTTGAGTTTGACGACCTTTGACTCAAGGCAGTAAATCTCAAAAAAATTCTAATAATTCTCAAAAATAGTCCAAAAAACAGAAAAATTATCATAAAATCCAAAATGTCTAAAAAAAGCCCACAAAATAAAAAAAACTTCAAAAGAATTCTGAAAAATAAAATTTTTATTCATTCCACCATATTGTTTGCCTGCTATTTTTTGACAGTCATTTGTTTACATAATCTTGGTAATGGGCACTCTCGGCAACCTTCACCTTGGCCACCGTATTGATACTTACGTCGCCACCTTGAGTGCTACACTCGTTCGATTAATTGATATTTAATTCTAGTATTGCGCTGTATGTATGTAAGGATCAGATGCCATGCAGTCTAGGCGAAAATATCACCCTTATATTTTTTTAGTGTGTAACTAAAAAAATTCTTCTCATCAGTCGATATTATTATTACTGAATGATATATTATTTAAATTCAAAATTTGTTTACGCCCCATACCCGATCGATTTATGATAAATTCAGTATATCAGTTTGTTTTAAAAAGTCAAGTGTATTAAAATACAATTTGTGTAACTATAATACACTCAAAATATTTCTCTGTAGGCCCTAGACGACTACATACCCCTTTAGCTACACCCGCCGGATTTCCGATCAATTCAATCAATCAATATTAACGTTTAAACTAATATTTTTAAAAAAATCCCTGCCTACCTCGTGTCGCCGCCTGCCCAGGCCGAGACTACGCAGGTGCAAGTTTCGACAGGCTCTTGAGATTATTTATGGCAATACACAGCACGAGCAGCTGTGTGACGTCACAAAACTCGTCAGGTTCTTACCAGCGTGAAGTCGCCCACCAAAACACGCCCAGGCTAGTTCCAAGAACTAACAATATGTAACTGTAGGTCACAGGTCAACCAGCCAATGAAACCATCGGATTCATATGTGACCAATTATGGCATATGCAACTGTCAGCGAAAATCCGCTGCTCATATTCCCGACTACAAGTAATATCAAGTAATGAAATTCGCTGTGTCCGAACATTTCCCGTGTATCACACCGCTTGGTTATTATTTTTACCACAGAGCTACATATATACTCCCGTATTAGCATATATTTATGGTGCCTCATTTAACTGTGCTGTTTTTTTGTAAGGAGGAATATTAAAAATAATACTTACATAGTTTGGCACTCATAATTGCCAACACTGATCCGGATTCGACTCCCGGCATGGTCGAGTAGAGCTGCAGGCCTAGTCTTCACAATGGCGTCTCCTCATCTGTGGCGATCCTGCCTGAAATCAAGAGAGCTGGCAGTTTCGATAGCTGCTAGTCGCTCTCCAAATTTGCCAGAACGGGCAAGCAACCGGTTGGACAATCCTGTTATGCGGGCTGCCGACCAAATCCGGCCAGGCGTAAACTTGAGTCGTTCAAGTGCGCTTACAAGCAGGTTCACCGCCTCGCCGCGTGGCAGCGCTGAGGGACGGAGGTGCCGCGTTGAGCGAACACACGCTGGTCAGCTTGCGGCAAGCGTCGCCGGCACGGAAACATAAACAACACATGATTTGGTCGCAACACGCTGTAGATAGTTTTGTTGCCTTGAGAGCTGTGATTGTTTGGTTGGAACGTACGTACATTAGGAAAGCACGATGCACCGAAGTCATTCGACACAATAAGAGCGTAGCGTCATTTGTCAGTAAAAAGAACATTGAGATTTTAAAATGTTTGTTGCAATGGGAGTTTACAATTAGAATTTATTATATGCATATATATTAATTTGGTCATGTTTCTGCTGTTCAAACCTGTGTTGAATGAAAAAGTACGAAAAAAAAACTATCCCAGAGGAACTCTGTAATTTTTTATAGTTATATTAGACAACAAAGAATTCTAGAGATTCGACTGAATTCTATCTCTAGAATTCTTTGTTGTCTAATATAACTATAAAAAAACTGACAAAATTCCTCTGGGATTGCTTTTTTTTTTTCTTCTATTTTTGTGTGTGTTTTATTTTTGTTTTTCTTCTTCGTTTTCGTACTTTGCTATTCAACACAGGTTTGAACAGCAAAATGTGAGCAATGGCGTATGTCCACAAACCAATAAATTATATAAAGAACATTATTGCTAGAGATAATGGTTTATCGCGGGAAAACTTGACTGTTTGCTGGGTTTCAACGTACGTTCAGCTTACAAGAAGATGACTGGCTTTCTCTTGTACACGTGAAGGTATTGTCCTATTTGACTGAGCCAATAAGAATTCCGCTATTGTAATAGTTTATGCCTGGTATGCTGTGTCAGACGTAGCTACATCAGCGGCGTAATTTCAGGTTTTTTTTTGGGGGGGGGGTCAAGATTTTTTCCACGACAGTGACCTTGTTGCATCTTATTTATTAATTAAGCATGTATAAATTAGAAACTTTAATAATCAAACTTCAGCTCTATGTGCTTAAGTTAGCATTATTTAAATAACAAAATATAAAAAATATATTTTATACATATAACATTATATATCAAGGGGGGACATTTGCCCCCGTCCCCCCGTCCCCCCTAAATGACGCCCCTGAGCTAGATCACCCAGTCGTATGTGTTGCAATTAACTACAGTGTTTTCGAGGGTATGGTGGCACAAAACATTTTAGCGATATGCCATCGTCTCTAATTATTGTACAGTTTGTGTTTCGCACTTAAACATGTTACTTGTTTGTTTAGTTTTTTTCGTAAAGCTAAAACGTTAACGCGGTGGGTATTTATAGCTCTTTATCTTCGTAGCTAACATTCACGGTATATAAATGAGAATTTAATTTTAAAATTAATTCTGAATGTGCCATTTATACGTAAAATTTCTGGTAAGAAGCTAACATGTATTGAGAAACATTGTAAATTGGTTTTTTTATTTTAAATAGTTTGTGACAAATGACAATTTTGCCGTTTTAATGTGTTCTATGATGAGTGCCAGAATAAATAATAAATATTTATTTATTTTATTTTCACTAGCTAACTACGTGATTTTAATGGCAGAATGTTTGTTTATTTTTCCATTGAATACTTTTTCTTTTAATAGTGTGGTCAGTGTTTTAATTAATATTTCTGGAAGACCATAATATTTTTGTTTAGCTGCAGATTTATATGTATTTCCAAAGTTATATTTTCTCTATAACTTGAAGTTTTGTGTTTTTGGCGAGAGCTATGTTTAACTTACGTGTTGCTGGAGACAACGGGATATTTACACCACGGTAACACTAGAGAGACGTATTTTCATTGGCTGATTTTTTAAATACGCGTTTATTGTAATATATTTTTCAGGGTTTGGAAAGAGTTGTAGTTTTAGGGAGACGTTATTGTTATCGCCATCTTGGACAGAAATGTTGTGTGGATCGACGATGTAGTGAAGTCCGTACAAAATTTATTTTTGAGTATCAGAGCATGATAAGGCTACCCGGTTGACCTGTTAAGGCACAGAACCCTACAGTATTCCATAGATATGAAGACCAGAAGACGGCCTGCTAACCGACGAGAAGTATCACAACACGACGCAGCGAACGCCATAGAAAAGCAGCTAAGTTATGTTGACTATTAATAATGCTCTGTACTGGCGATAAACTTTCTCAATTTTTAGTAACTTTGCTTCTCTGCTAGTTAACTAGTTGTTAAAAAACAATTATTTTTCTCTTGTCTTTCCTTTTAAACAACCGAATATTTGCACCTACGGATACCCTGCAAATAAGTTTCTTTTGTTTTCCGAGCTGAGCTATTCCATTCCAACTTAACACAATTTGTATTTTAAATTTACACTAATCGATATGGGCCTACTGCTAGTGTTGCCGTGGTTTCTACAACTACCCACAATATCATTCTTTTAATGATTTCTTACGTTGTTCATTATCTATTTTATGCCGTGAGATGTTATTAAATCAACAAATTCCATCTTAACAGGTTGTCAGTTTATTTTATGGATGTTACAATTATTTCACTGTCGCTCCACATTGTGTGGATTGGTAATGCAAAGTTATGTATGTTACATTTAGTATACTATGTATTAAAATAATTACTGAGCTGGTATTTAGGAAATATTTTTGTATCCCAAGATTCGATATGATATTTTTCGTAAAAAGGTTTTGTTTGGACTGGTTATATTTCAAATTGGTATATTGAAAATAACTTTACTTAAACATTGAGTGCCAATTTAAATTTTGTGGTTGCAAACAAGGTTGCTGTGCAGAGACTTAGATGAAACGGGCTCGTTAAAACATCACAGCATTGCATGTGTCAGTGGTTAGTTAATGTGTTGAAATGCATATGTAATTGTTTTCACACAGGATAACGT
This sequence comes from Medauroidea extradentata, assembly GCA_003012365.1. NCBI lineage: Eukaryota > Metazoa > Arthropoda > Insecta > Phasmatodea > Phasmatidae > Medauroidea > Medauroidea extradentata. Next base: position 58,335 of record PNEQ01124921.1, read on the forward strand.
GTGTAATTTCCACGTTGTTATATTACCAAATGTAAGGTTTTAAATATCTCTGACATTTCACGTTCCGTGCTACTTGCAACAAGTACATGCACACAAGTACAATCTGCTCGTATTTTGAACTCACATTGCTGCTTCCGAATTGTATGAAATTAGACAACGTTGAAATTTTTTCCGTAGGTTTATTTTTCAAAATATAGAAGCGTAAAATTTTTAATATACATATTTGGTTGTTTACCCCTGAGATAAAGTCTTTGTTGAATATTTCTGAGAGCTTATTTCATATAGCGAATAACTGGCGATAGTGAAAAAAAAAATTACAGGTACTTTGTAAGTTTTTCGGTAGAATAGGCTTTTAAGAACGCCTTACGCGTGGAATAACGCAAGAAACGCAATTATTCGTTACTGTCTCAGGAAGTTGAATTAATTCTGTACACAACTTTAAAAGTTCTACAAAAGTATATCTCTTGTGCAATGCCAATGTTACATCTTAACAATTACAACAAAGTGCATGGCCTAGAACTTTACATATTTCCTTTAAACGTCTCGACAAATTTATTAACAATCCGCAAAAAATAGTATACTGTTGTATATATGACCTATAGTCAGGTTGTGAAACAGCAACGTGTGTAAAAAGTACCACATACAAGTTGTGAAGATATTATGCACACCACATTATAAGAACACTACGCGAGTTCTGGGCTAAATTAGAGACGAAAATATTAGTAGGAAATTAGTGGGAAAATATTTTATGCACTCTAAAAAAAATTTTGTAATATTTACAAGTACTTGTATAAGTACAAAAAATATCCTTGTAAAATCATTAGTTTATGAAGTTACAAGGACAAACTTTGTAACACTACAAAGGAATTCCTTGTACCTATACCGACAGTTCCTGCACTGTAAATTATTTTGTAAAATATGACAAGGCACTTCTTCGTAGTTGTACAAAATTTTGTAAATGTTGAAAATATTCCTTGTAAAATTATTAGTTTATAACATTTAAAGGATTTTGTTGGCAAAGAAACTTAGAAAAAAATTGTATAGCCTACAAAAGTCATAAGTTCGCCGGAAATTATTTATACAAAGATAACATGCTCTAAAAAGTATTTTCTGGAATGAAGTGAATATTTATATTAATTGCATACTTTAAAAGGAAGAATTATTACTGAACTTTAAATTTAATGTATGCAATATTTAATGTAAGTCACAGTGGTCTAGAAATACTGAAAATTATTGCCCAGCCGACCCCCCGTGGCTCAGTTTGGAA
>PNEQ01124921.1:59701-100617 GCA_003012365.1 Medauroidea extradentata
CCCCCGTAGCTCAGTTGGTTGAGCGACCGACTTGGATACGAGGGGTTCTGGGTTCGATTCCCAGGTCTGGCTGGGTGTAAAATTTGTGTTTGTCCGTTAGAGTCATTGCACTTGTAAGAGTCACCAACAACTGTCACAACTGGGGAATTGTCAAATGCTTAAGCTGTAAAGGGGGGATGTTTGGCTCGTTGGCGATGTTACGACCTCGCCAAGGAGCCTAACATTAAAAAAAAAAAAGTTGGTTGAGCGGCCAGCTTTGGTGCGGGGGGTTCTGGGTTCGATTCCCAGGTCTGGCTGGGTGTTAATTTGTGTTTGTCCCTTGGGTCTCACACCTTGTCACTATACAAATTGTCTCACGAAAAGTACTGGGGTCACACAAATTAAGTCACATTGAAGGGGGGAATGTTTGGTGCCGTGTTGATGCGGAAGCTTCCGCATTGCCACTGCACCAAACATTTTTTATATATAAAAAAAACAAGGGGTAGGATGCGTAGTTTCTAAGCCTAGGGATAGAGGTTCGGAACTTAGCACCTCCGGAATTTTTTTTTTTTAAATTTTTTCAAAATAATCTCTTGTGTACGTCCTTTACTCAAAAGTTATTTCATAAATATGTTCAGTGTTATTTGTGAAGTACAATGAACATTTTAATTAATTTTTTTGCGTATTGAAAGTACAGCTACAAGGCTATTCCTTGTAATTTTACAAACATATACTTTGTATTTAATTACAAGGTTATCCATTGTAGGTTTACAAGGAATTTCTTTGGCAATTGGCTTTCCAAGGCTTTTCTTTGTAAAAGTACAAAAAATTTTTTACAGTGTGATGACATTTTGCATATAATGCGGCAACGAAACACTGTAGTTAGTTCCTTCTTGCGCTCCACATATAGCTTACTTACCTTACCACTACTGTTCCGACATGCATATTATGGGTGTATATTAAAGTCCCGAGCAATGCAAACATGATTCTACGTTAAATTGACGTGACATGCATGAAATAATACCAGGACGTGCGGTGTTGCCACATAGTGCACTTAAATGTCGTCGCACAACATTTTTGCTACTTATATTTTCATGTCTAGTTTAGCCCATAATTATCGTGGTGTGCTTATAATCCGGTTGTTTCTGGACATCGTGTACATAAAATATACTCCGTTTCATATAAGTTTGGATAAATCTGACAGCAACTTATGGGCAATAATTTGTAATATTTTGTTGTTTGTGTCACTACACAAGACAAACTTTGCAGTACAAGTGCTGAAATTGACATCTCAGGTTCATTTTAGAGCTAAAAATGTCTTGCAATGCGCAACAAATCACAAAATACTGAATAGTATTGCCCATAAGTTGCTGTCAAATTTATCCATACTTATATGAAATGGAGTATATCAGTAACTGTGAAATGACATAAGCAGTACACGTGACTGCTAGCCGTTACTTGTGCGGGAGTATTGGCGCATATTTGTTACTGCACAGAAATACGTTTTCTTTACAACAAAGAACTATATTTATCTGAGAACGTTTAGCTTGCGGTAGAAAAATGTTTCCAGACAGCAAAGAAATATTAGAAAAACTAGTTTTCAGCTGTTACATATTTTCTTTAACAAGGTTTCTTTGTTAAACCAAATAAAAAATATATAGAAAATATTTTATAGAAATAAAGAACTGGAAAATAAATCACACACGAAAAAGAAATACTATACTTTTTTCAACATAAAGCGTGTGCTTAAAATACCGAAACCAACTTCTCTATAAATATTTCTAATACATTATTTTAATAGTAAAACAGTTTTGCTGTAATCACTGTAACTTTAAACAAAAATTTTCTTTGCTCGAAAGTTACTTTGAGGTAGCTTATATTTAAACAACTATTTTACTTTGCTGCAACAAACATTTTGTTGTTGCAAAGAAAGTGTTGTTAGAGAGTGAATCACAGTTGCGTACAATTCACACAGCTTCTACCTAATATGCAGCCTGCATTAACAGTACGACATTCACAACGTTTTCATTTCGTGTATTCGCCATAATAATGAACGTGAGCATTCAGTAGCATACAATTTACCTTATTTATGCTCATTGATCTATGGTGTCAATGAGTTAGAAAATTTACTATGCTTTTTCTAACATCGGACAAGTAAAATTGGTTTATAATATTTTTCAATGAATTAAAAATATAACACAACATTTTGTTAATTAACGGAACTGTTCAATCTTCTGTATTATGTTAACTATTATGACGTAATTTGTAATAGTACTTTAGAAGTAAATTATTACTGTCTGAGTGCCGGGGTAGTATATACTGCGAAAAATAGCTTATATACTTCACACGTATGACAAAGTTGTATTCGCAATCATATGTCTCTACAAGTAATTCACAGTTTATCCCTCCAGCTCAAAAACGTAAATAGCTTGAAGAGTTTGGATATGACGCATTATTGAAGTGATTTGCAATTCTGTAATCTGTATATATAACAGCGAAATATTACTCACTCACTGACTCATTCATAAACGTCCAACCCAAATCACTGAATCTAGAACCGTCTCCTTAGCCCGTAGGCACCCTCTAAGAAGGGATTTTTCGAAATTCGAAAATTAAGGGTGTGAAAATATGTGAAATGTGTTTTCAAAGAATCCTTGATATCTCATTAACCGGGAAAGCTATCACTATTTTCTTAACTTCAAAATATTTCCCAAACAAATGCAAATTAGTACATTTTTCTGTTTTGAAAAGATCTAGAACTAAGGGGGCGAAAAGCCGAAAAATGTGATTTTCAATAATCTTTGATTTCTTTGAAACTAGTTAATATATCGGGGTGATTTTTCTTTAAAATGATGCTTGCGTAGATGTCTACAAATTATGTTCAGAAGTTTTCGATATCCCAACTCTTAAGTCGCAAAAAAATGTTTACAATTAATCCTCTGTGTCTCCTAAACCAGTTGAAATATTTAAATACAGTTTGCGTAAATATCTAAAAAATAATTTCAAGGTTTTTCGAAATTCATCCTTGAAAGCCGTTAAAAAAAAATAAAACATGTTTCCAATTAATCATCTATACCTCTTGTTATACCCGTTGAGATATGATATCGAGATGATTTTTTGATAAGAATTAAGCTTATGTAAAAATATAAAAATTAAATTCAGGATTTTATGAAAATTTAAAATTAAGAATTTGAAAAGCAGTAGAATGTTACACACTCCCGAAAAGTGACCACGGGGAAATAATTCAAAACTTTTTTTTTGTGCGCATTCAATTCATAAATAAACCTCTTTGGTCTATGACCTGAACATACGAAAGAAGACTCACGGCCTGCCTTGAAGCATTCATTCGGGTAGGCCTATTACAAAAGTCTGTCGTGTGGTGGGTTTCGGGTTCGTACCACGTGTAAGAATTTTAGTACAACTGATTGATTTGATATGGGAATTACTATGATTGTGGCGTAAAAATCTTTGTTTGAAACAGATTACAGCATGTAGGACACAAGGTGAGAGTATAACCACTAACCAATATTTGAAACAGAATTACTGTTTACATTACACTATTCCACGCGGGCAATTAATACACGCGAGCAAAGGCGCGGGCGCACTGCTAGTACAAATATATTCAATCCGTTATACTCAACTGAAACTCATTTGTTTGAAAAATTCTGTATCTTTAAGTGTAAGCGTTATAAGAACGGGTTCTAGAAGACAGCGCGCTTTTGTGCGAGCCTTCACTGTCAGTAATATATGAAAATGTCACATTCGTGTAATAATCGGCTAGGAGCATAAAAATATACTAAAAAGTTAAGAAAATCATTTAATACCATTGTTTGATTTTTGAATATCTGAAAGAGTAACAGAAAATAACGGAATATAGTAACAGTTGAGAAATGTATAGTAATTAGATTTCATACGTGAGTACATACATAGACATCCACATACTGTGATGTATGCATATACATAAGATACCCGGAAATTTTGCGGATTCGTCTGAGGAGACGTTAGACTTCAAACTCCTGTGTATTTCAATTATTTCCGTGATTGGGTCTTTGTTAATGAAACTCTTTCTTGACGACTGTGAACCAATCGCAGACCTGCATAGTAAGACTCACTGATTACCGCGTTAGCTTGTTACATGTACAACTGGCCGCTCACTGGAGCAGCAGGCAATGCACAAGTATCTGAGGACATAATACAGGACTGTGGAGTCTAGCCGGCTGGTCGTTAAACCCGCGAAATATCCGGGACTCTTCTTATACACCAGTGCATCCGGGTATACAACCTTATACATAAATAATTAGAGTAAATATGATTATTACTTAGTGTATGAACATTACTTTCAATACTAACTTGACAGGTGTTGTTACGTTTTACAAATTAACAGCACATGTTGTATTTCAAGAAGATACTTTACTGCATAAGGCATTTGTTGCTGGAATTTTTTCAGGCTTTCATGATCATAGTTAAAGTTTTGGGATTCAAAACAGACAGTTCTAAAGAATCTCCCCCTCCCTCCACACCCATTTTTTTTTTAATCTGTGCATATGTTTATAAGGTAACATTTTTAAAGGGATTATTAAGTCCTATAGTTTTATGCCGTTGGGATTAATGAGAGACGGCTTATACACTATCTAGACCTAAGTAAACGTCACAAACATCTATGACCGTGCTGGGATTCGATTCTAACCCAGGACTTATCGCACTGTAGGCCAACATACTACCGACCACGCTACACAGGCCGGCTTTGTCAGGGACCAAATTTTTTGGTACTGTATAAAAGTGCCTAAGTAATTTCGGATTAGGGAAAGCAGGAGTATTTTTAAAAATCGGCTTAGACGCACTCGCTGACAGACGGAAGTTCCGCATTCCATTCAAAACTACGTAAAAGGGCTTGGGATTCGCAGCCTGCAAGGATGACAAGCTAACACGTCACTTCCCTCTCCCCCTTAGCACCTCATCCATCCCCTTCCCCCGCGGCCCCACGGCAGACCACACACACTCCCACTACTCTGACCTCCCAGTAGGTGATGAAAGGGGTTGATGGTGACCTGTGGTTGTGGGATAAGGGAAGGGGGGATACGGCCTGACCCGTGACCCTAGATGTGGACACAGGGGGTGATTGGCAGGTGGGCAATGGGTTTTCAACTGCGGCCCAGGGCTGGCTCGGATGTTGCTCCCGCACTTTACGACACTCCCCGCTGTGTCTGCGTGCTCAACGTCGACAGCCTGACCTCCTCGATGCTACGATATGGGCCCTCTCGCTGTTAAGCAAGCCGTCGCAAAGCCTCGCTGAATTTTTTTTATCTTATTTCTGTCTTTCTGCGCCTAAACTCCAGCCACAGTTTTGTTCGAACATTTTTTTGTCGTATGATTCACTAATTTATTTTACAACCACTGAACGTGTATTTTTTGAGGCCCTGTAAATCTAGCAACGTAGTGCTTATAATTTTACATGTAGGTTTACAGCATTGTACGTTTTTATTTTGATCTGTTTCCCGCATCATTGTTCCTGTGGTTTCATTTTAATGCTATAATTAGAGACCTGAAACATTCGCGGCTTCTTTTATGCGCCAGCTAGAGTTCCAGCAACTATAGGTCTACATCATGTTCACAGTTGGCCGTTGACTTACTCGACACTTCCCAGAAATATCAGAGCCAATAATAAAACTGTAGCTGAATACAGGCACATTTCACAGTGTCAGCGAGCAGCTAATAAACAGCTGCTGTCTACACGATTTCACAAACATTCTTGGAGGCTAGCCTACAGGTCATTGAACCCGCGATTTTTTCAGGTCTCTAGCTATAATACATTTATACATTCATTTTATGTATGGCTATCAATAAAATCTATAAGCATAACATTCTAGGATTCAAAAGAAAAATTTACAGTAATTAAACAAATAGGAGGCACGATTCGCATGTTTTTTTCTCCGATTATAAAGACTTTAACAAGCAATTACGCGAAAACTATGAGAGATAAAAAAATTCCATCAGAGCCGAATTTTAGTCACATTTTGTGTCTAAAATAAGAAAAAAATATCTGGTACAAATAAAAAATTTTAAAACATGATGAAAATTGTGGTAGACCGTGCCCTTAATTTATACATATGTACACATTACACACACATTATATAAACACACATTATATAAACACTCATGTATATAAACACTCATGTATATAAACACTCATATGTGGGATGGCCACAAACAAAATAATAATGAGCACACCATGCAAACCCTAGCTAAATTGGAGACGAAAATGCTGGTGGCAAAATGTTGTACGATGACATTACGTGTACAGTGTGGCAATGTAACACTCTAGTTAGCCCCCTCTTGCACTCAAAATATATCTTTCTCACCTTACTACTACTTTTATGTCTTGCATGTTATGGGTTCAGGTTATAATCCCGAGTAGTACAAACACGTTTCTACGTCTAATTTATGTTTTTTTTTTCTAGTAAATAGCAACATACATAATACAAAGTAACAATAATACTCCTTAATTAGTTCTTGGTGGAGTATTTAGGAACATTACTGTACAGGTTACAACTTGGACGGACAGTAGAATTTATACAATGATTTTACATTTTTGTCTACACATGATCAGAGTCATACAAATGAAGTTGAAACACATAACAAGGAATTTACCACTAGTATTGCACAATAAAGGAATTTTAATAATATAAATTTACGTCATAACACTTTCAGTTACATAATTGCATTGCAAATGTATTCGTATAATTGTCGTACTATGTACACAGGAAACGTTTCTTACATGGTAAGGACATTGGAGTGGCTGTGAATAATTTCAAATATCCACTGTTAACATTTACTATTAAAAGCTGGCATGCTTTTATTAATTGGGTTTGGACCAGAATAGGTGATTGCGTTCATTCTATAGTTAGTTACAATGTGATTAAATGGAAATGTTTTGTTATTCCTTGTGTCATAGGTGTGAATTTGGGCATCTACTAGTTTTTTTATCTACTGTCAGTTTATTTATGTCACTTAAAACGTTAAGTATATGAAGTCTTCTGAATGGAAGAATTTTGGTTTCGGTATGCAGGTTTCTTGTGCTGTAAAGGTAGGGAAGATTGAAAACTCTTTTTAGGGCACTATTTTGGGCAGTCTGTATTTTTTTTAATGTTCTTATTGGCCGACCCCCAGATATTAAGATACTGAAAGTTACTGTGGACTAGGAAGTTGTAGGTTAGCAATTATACTGCTTTTGGTACTCCATCTGATAGTCCCAATGACTGGCAGGATTTTTTTAAGGACACTGATATAATGTTCTCCCATGTAAGGTATTTGTCAAAGATATTTTAAAGGGTAGGTTTCAAGGATAGGTGTTGAGATTCTAGGGCTGAACGTAGTTACAATTTTCTTTTGGGGTGTCTTGAATACAGTGCAAGTTGTTTTTTTTTTAACATAAGCTTAAGAGTCCGAAATATTCGTTTATAAATTCAAGATCTTGCTGCAGGTATTCTAACTCATGATCTATGTTGCCATTATGTTCATAGAATATTACATCGTCATCTGCATATAGTTTTGGCCACTTAGTCTTAGATAAGCTATATCGTTAATGTACACCAGAGACAATACGGGCCCAAGTACACTACCTTGAAGAACTCCTTTTATTACTGTGCGATAGGTACTGTGGACACCGTTAGTTAGAACATACTGTTTTCTATCAAATTATTAATTTTTTTACTAAATTTAGTGCTTTACCCCTTACATCTCTCTATTCTAGTTTGAAAAGTAGGATATCGTGGTCAACCACGTCGAAAGCCTTGCAGAGATCAGTATCTAGAACAATCGATTATCCTCCATCAACAGATTTTTGTATGTTAGTTATGAGATTCAATGAGACTTGAGTTGAATTAAAAGTAGGTCGGAAGCCATACTGTTTGCTAGTGAAAAATTCAGATTTCTGGTAGAATTTTTGAAGTCTATTCTGTGTAGGAATTTCGCAAAATAGTACGCCTGCAAAAGATATATTTTCTTGATTTTGGCTTGCTATCATAACAAAATTAGTGACTTTGGGTTCAAAAATCTGGAAAAATATTAGGTTTATTGCTATAAAAATAAGATGAAAATTATAATATATCTGAAAAAAACAGTATAGTGATTCTTCAATATTAAAATTGTATTGCTTTGAAAAAAAATTGTCACAAACACTGTAAAAATCAATTGTGGGTAGAGGAGGGAAGGTGCAATTACAAATATGTTAATGCAGAGACTATTAAATATGTATTGTTTATTCCTGAATACACTTTTAATTTGTTGTTTTCATAAGATTTAATAAACTTTTAAACCACCCAAGTTTCTTGTGTCTACAAACTTAACTAAATACGTTAAGGTTGCAGACATTGTTTCCTGGAAACATTCTTGTCCTAAAGAGAAATGTATGTGACTCTTTGGATACCAAATGAAACTCCGCAAAACAACAGAGACTTCTTTCTTTGGCCCCTTTAAGAAACGAGTAAAAATAGCGAATAGCTGTTTGCTTGCGGAAAAGAAACCACTTTTGAACTTCTGTCAGGTAAACTTATTTATAGCAAGTAGGTCTGGTTGCATGGCTGCGCAGTTTTGCATATTACGGAAGAGAATACGAATAAGGAAAGTTATGTACTGCACTTGAGTAGAAGCTCGAATTGCAAGAAGCAAACAGAATTGTGTTTCTTCTGGAAGTTCCCGTGTAAAACTAGGAAAAGAAAAGTTTTTGTCCTGGCGTAAAATGTGGGTAAATTTTGCGTCTCTTTTACTCTTTTCACGTTTTCAAATTAACTATTGCGTGGTATTCCGCAACGCAAATAAATAAATAAATAAATAACACTTTCAAAAATTTTCGAAAATGTTTTATTACGTTACCAATATGCGTCTCCTTATATGGTGTCCCCAAACGTAGAAAAATATACAGCAATTTAGAGGATACTACTATTTCTCTTGCGCTGTCCGAAGTTCTGAACTTATTTGCAAAATGTTTTTATTCCGAAAGGTGGTAGTTGTGTGATGCATAATATGGAAAATGAAAATAGAAAGATTATTAAAAAATTACTACCATTCAATATGCATTTATAAAGTTTAAGAGTTCTACATAGTTAGCAGGAATGAGTATGACAGAAACCACTGACGAGTGAATTTGAGGCCGCTCGAGAGTGAAATTCGTATATATATACAAAATAATGTTAGCTTTGTAGACGTTTCTACTGACTTCAGTTGCCTCTTACGGAAAATGTTAAACTTTCATATTATATATTTAACGGCACGTCATAAGTCAAATTTGCATGTTACGAAAGCATACACCCAACTAAAACTATCAAATTAGATTTCACTGCTACGTCATAAAAGTTACATAAACATAAACATCATTTTGGTATTTTTTTAAAAATTACTGAAGTAAAACTATTTATATTGAAAATTGGCGACATTTTCACTATACTTTAAAACGAAAACTATTTTATGTTGATCCAATATATTTTTATTTTATCAAATAGTGGTGTTATTCCTGATTACAACGATACCAAGTTTACAGCTAGGCCGATTGTTAACTTGTTGTGATGTATGTTGGCGGTAACAAATGCACGTACACTTCTACGACGCAACAAACTGTGATGGCGAGATGTATAGTTGCGTTATATGAGCTGATAGTATCGTGACCCTGCACTTTCAACGCTCTTGGGCGACTGAATAAAAAATCTGACTGTGGCTCAATATATACCGTCTCGATGTGCTCTGCCCTGCGCGTGTCTGGAGTGTTAGCGAGACATATGTATAGCCATAAGTGTAATACAACAATATCGAATAGTGTCTGGGAAATGTTGTGAAGTTACTAAGATTAATTTTAAAATTCCTAAAGAAACCATATTTATTTATGTACGAATGCACAGGGATTCAGTTGTAAACTAAAACTATTTTAAAATAAAAATAACACGTTTATTTCACTGTAGAAAATTATTTTTTCTTAATTTTTTGAGAATGTTTAAACCACTTATAAATCTGTATTTGCGCAAAAAGTTAAACAAATACGTATATAAATTATATGGATTCTATAGTGTGACATTTTATATTAGATGTTTTAAAACAATGTTTTCAAGTGTTATTGTATTTTAATGGAATTATAGTAATATCACACTTCTATGACTACAAGCTTATGTACAATTGCATTTATTAAAGATAAGCGTTTATATGTTGCAGCAGTTTCACTGTTATAAAACTAAACAATAAATTCAAACAAATGTAATTAAGATAAAAATTTAAGGACTTGTAAAATTAAAACAATAAGTTTCGTAGTAATATGATGCATAAAATTTCTTTATTCATTGCGTATCTTTTATAGTAAACCAAGGTTACTTCGAAACTGTGGAGTAATTTTGCACAAACAAAACATTTTGGTTTATGTCTTTTTAATATTGAATTTTACGTCTCGTGGACAGCGAGTAATTTGAGACGGTTACACACAACTTTACGAACTGGGAAGGTAATTGGTCTTGGCCTTTGTTAAGGAACCATTTCAACATTCGCCTGGATCAGTTTCTGAAATCATGGAAAAGAGTATTCAGGATGGTGGGAGCATGGTATCGAACTCGGGTTCTCCCGAATACTAATCTAACGTGTTAATGTTGCACCACCTAGAGTGAAAGAAATAAGAAATGAAGCTCTTATTTAACAGTTACTGCCAACTTTATGGGGAACTATTCATCAGTAACTGAAAAATAAATAAACAGTATAATATAAATAACGTTTTATGATAAACTTTCTGAAGTTCATACACACACACACACATATATATATATATATATATATATATATATATATACACATATATATATATATATATATATATATATATATATATACATATATGTATATATTTATATAACAACACCGACAAATTCCGGCAGGCGATTCCTTATGAAAAAACAAGCAGAAATTATATTTTGCATTTTTCGCCTAAACTTAATATTACGGGAGTAATGAGTCATTGAATATCAAAATTTGGAATAGTATTTCCCCAAAAATATCTATAACCATGTGACATACAAAAAACTTATTTTCAGCATTGCTTAATGATGTTGGGACCTTCAAGTCAACAGCAAATACAACGTGATACCTTTCACCCTTTTGGAAATAATAGGGGTGGCTACACTCTAACTGCATACAACTTTTTTTCCCGTCAGGTTTTTCGAACATTTGAAGACGGTTTATTGCGAAATGAGACATGTGTAACAAAAAAGGTCCTCTTGTTGCAACTGTCTAGAACATATCGTTTATGCTCAAAACACACTTGAATAATTCGCGCAGACATACAGAGTCTAGAGCATAGGCAAACCTGCGAACATCCGTGTGAAGTGTTCAGCGTACAGACAGTGGTGGACATTCACTCTAATAAAACAAGTACAATACTGTTAAAGACGCAGATTAGTTTGTTGCTAGTATTCTGCGTACATATCGTAGCAGTTGTGAACGAAAATGGTAGGTTTGAGACAGCTGAAACTTGTGTAAATGGTGGTGTGTTCGTCAAGCTGATAACAAACCAAACACGAATAACTTCGTGAGGTAATACTTAAGTAAAGAAACCATATTTAAATGTTCGAAAATCCTGACGGCAAAAAAGTTGTATGCAATTAGATGGTAGCCACCCCTATTATTTCCAAGAGGGTGGAAGGTATCACGTTGTATTTGTTGTTGGTTTGAAGGTCCCAACATTGTTAAGCAATGCTGAAAATTTAGTTTTTTTATGTCGTATGGTTTCCGATATTTTGGGGAAATACTATTATAAATTTTGATATTCAAAGACTCATTATTCCCTTAATATTAAGTTTAGGCAAAATTTTCAAAATATAATTACTGCTTGTTTTTTCATACGGAATCACCTGATGGAGATTGTCGGTGTTGTTCAGAAACATCCTGTATATAATACATAATATATATGTAATAACACAACACGTGCTAAGCATTTGGTTTTAAGGAACGACCATACTGACGTAGACACTAAGCGTATGTGAGCATCAGGTCCAGGTTAGGCTACCATATCATTACAGTACTATCGGATTTACAAACATGTACCATAATTCTCCTGTTTACACTGAAAGCTATTTCAAAATGTATAGTGTCTTTTCCCATTCAGCTACACCACAGAGAAATAGAATACAAAATTATAGTAAACATTTAATTATATGGAATTCTCACACTAAACTAGCAAAACGCTCATAACTTTTGAAGAGCTGGACACATTTGTATATATTACAGTTGATAACCATCATGGTGAAACTAGCATTGAATTGGGTCAATCCGTTCGAGAGCTAAGAATACACAGACAGACACAGCCATTAAATTTTAACAGCTCTTCTTTTTGGTCAGGATTAAAAATAGTATCGCATGCTACAGAACTTAATGGATTAGGTCTGATTATAAGACGTGTAACCGTATTTTAGAGATCAGCTCTAAGCCTTTTGCTCTGTACTGTAGTTAATATCATGTGAAAAAATGTATGCTTACGCAAACGTGAAGTTTTTTCTCTGAGATTGATTATACCTCGGAACGGTCATGAGAATATTTCTACCTTGCCAAATTACTCGGATTCGTGAGATATTTTTAAGAACCAGGTTATATATTTTTTGTCTTAATATTAAAAGAGATTTTTTTTAAAAATTACGATCATCAAAACTTTTTGTGACGCTGTAGGCTATTTGTAATAAAGGTTAAATCTAAGTAATTGTTACACTTCGAATAAAAGTGGAAGATAATTTCAATATAACAAGGCACTTCTATCGAATACTTAAAAAGTTATGTATAGTATTACTTCTCTAATACGTGTAATATAATGACAGTGCCGTGTTCTATCAACACGATACGTGAAATATAATTTATAATTAAGCCAGATGTGATTTTTATCCAAAACACCATGAGTTACTAAAATGACATGGAAAAGTATTTTTACAATTTTATTTAATGTATCAGAAATCAGATAATGAAATTCTGCACCACCTTGGAGTTGACCACTTTCATACATCCTAACATGACATTAAATATATACGTATGTTTAATATTTATAATAAAGCCACTTTCATGAGACATAAAACGTGGTATTTGTGTAGTAAATTTGAACATTTTTTTTTTGCTGCACAAAATTACATAAAAATGTGTGAACTGAAACAATTAATTTGAAAACATATGATACCCTGTGCAGCAAGCCTGCGCAACATATTCACAAAAACGCACTGGAAATAGTTCCTACTTTGCCCAATAGTTGGATGAACAACAGAGCTTAACGCGGGGATTTGAACACAATCATTTGCAGTGAAAACCGCCGTCATAAGTAATTCAGTAGCAGTGGTCGTCAAAAGCCCATCATATCCCAGGCTCTTCTCCGACGTACTCATAAAATCCAACATCCTCTTTTTTTCCCTCTTAGGTGTTAAGCAAACCGCCGTGGCGGTGGAGCAGGTAATCACGTAGTTTTTACGACTGCGGTGTTTTGGTGCGGAGTGCATAGTTTTCGGTGGGCGGATGTTTTATTAATTGGTCGTCGGGCGGGATCGTAAAGCGGGCCGCCGTTAACTGGGTGGGTTACGCCACGTCTTATCCGCCGCAAAGGGTGGTCCGCCTTCATGATTCACGAAGACCCGGCTGGGTTTGACGAGCCGCGAGCCCGATAAAACGCGGGAGGGGGGAATGTTTCGTTTGTGTGATGGTTGGAAAGAAGGAGGGGGTGTTTACTATAGCCTATGCTTGTGTGAGGGGTGTTCCATCACAGTCTGTGTAGGCGAGGAAAGGGCCCGTCTCCAAGCACCTGTTTTCTTCGTCTTGCTTGGGTCGACGGCGCTGCAGGTTAAGGAAGGCAATGAACTCACCCGGACCAATTTAGATTTTCATGAGCAAACTAGTGTTTATTTAAAGAGTTTCCAAACAAAAAAAAATGAATATACTACTTTAATAAATTGCAATGTTTTAAAGATAGACCGTGTTTAAAAAAAATTGCGCTGATATAAAAAAATAGTTGGGTACAATTTTAAGCTTCTGCTTCTTTATAATGCAGTTAGCTTACTAATAAGTATATATTTATCGGTCTGTAAACTGCAAGTTGGTTTTGGGGGGCTGCCCCTCCTGCCCTTTTCCCCGGAATCCACCATTGATTCAGTGTGTGTGCCCCTCGTGGGAGCATTCTATTTGTATCTCTAGCCACGCTACAGGTAGTTCCAAGGAAGGACAACAGGAAAGTGTATATCGACGGGAATGTCGCCCAAGTCCGAGGCAGTCTTCGTGCCGCACACAGGACGTAACATCACGTCTGGGCAGCATCTCCGGGCGGATATCCTGTCGCGTTATACGCGCAGCCACGAAGCACGAACGTACGCACGCGCTGTGCGTCGAGCAAAGCATTCCTAAGAGAAGAAAGGGGGAAATACCACGTGCAATGTCGTATACCCAGGATTTGTATTTGCTGGGAAAGAGGCGTTGTACCGAATATGGAAATGTCATCGAGTAACACCGATCCCAATCTCAATAAAGTAGGGTTCAGGGGACCTTGACCAAGGTGCACAATGGAGCTATGCAGTTACCGTTAGGTACAGGAAGAGTGGGTTGAAACCATGGACCCCCCCCTCCCCGCTCTCAGTGATAACTTTCCTGTTACGTTGCTTGGCTTACAGTTGGTTCACAATAAACCAGAGGCTCACCAAGGAATTTGATTTGGGATGGGTGATGAGTAGTCACTATATCTGGTACATACAACATGTCGATGGCGTTGAACTGCACGTCGTATGTCAGAAAAGGCAAAAGCACTTAAAAACATAGTAATCACAGTATGTCTCGTAATAACTGTTCAGAGATCTTTACCATACAGGAACATCAATTTAAAATTATGTAACACACATATTAATTAAAATGTAGGTATAACAGCGACATACAAGTTTTCTGTATGCGAGAAATTACATTGTTTAAGACATACGAGGTTGCAGTTCGAAACCATCGATATTTTGCAAACTACAGGCACTACAACAATTTTTGAAATTGTGACAAACGAAATTGTAAAGCAGTTAGGGTTAACCTACTATAAACCGCGATAACCCTTAATGTAGTGATAAACCACGTTGCGGGTTTCACAAAACTGGGAAGGATTTGTTCACAGAGTTCGCTAGATTACCAACAGAGAGCAGGCATGTATAGTTTCGACAGTAAGTGAACAGTGTGTCAAAATTAAGATCGCAGTTATTTATGTTACTGAAGTTCAAAGCCTTATTATCACGAAGTACAGTAGGTTTACTCTAAATGTATGTTTACTATACCAAACGTTAGAAAACAACACCGCCAATTTAATCGGCTTTTTCTTCTGAAAGTAAAAAAATATAAACATACCTTGGGCGTTTATGACGGCCGGAGTGGAGAGGAGCACTTGCCTCTGAGTGCGACCTTGCTATTAAGAGCGCGAATACAGCAATTTTCATCACCATGGTTTTATTTTTTTATTTGTACCAGATATTTTTTTCTTATTTTAAACACAAAATAAGATACAATTTTGTTTTTATTAAATTGTTTATTCTCTCATAGTTTTCGCGTAATGGCTTGTTAAAGTCAAATTTTGCATGTTTTCGTTTTGAGGACTACCCTTAAACCAACATACATACCAAACAGAAAAATTTCACAGTGGACAAAGACGTCACAGGCTACGATTTCACGTATATAAAGCAAAGAATAAAAAATTTAGTTTTTAAATAAAAATACTGAAATTTAAAATATAAATTTAAAAAAATATATATTTTTTTAAAATACAAGATTTTTTTAATTTGTGGAGTAACATAGCTGAACTAGTAGCCTACAACATCGTTATTCACTGTGAATTTTTCCACTTTGGTTAGTGAACGAAAACATGCAAATTTTGGCTTTAACGAGCCATTACGCAAAAATATGCGAGATGAAAACATTTATAAGAGCAAAATTCAGTCACAATTTATGTCAGAAACAAGAAAAATATCTGGTACAAATATAAAAACAAAAACACGGTGATTAAAATTGCTGTACACCGCACCCTTATTCGAGTACTTTCGAAACCAACCTTTGAAAAAAATCGCTTGTTACTAATTAAAATTACACTTTAACTACTGGTTGCCACATTGCTTGTAAGGCTGGCAGCGAAATACTACATGAATCTCAACATATTTTTCGTCCTGAAATAGCGCAATTCTGAAATACCATCCAATTGAGTAAATATATTTTTATTCCACGTATAATTTACAAATGGTGTTGTAGAGAAATAATTTCAGTTTACAGTATACTGGCAGCACGTTTCAGCTAGGTAGCAACCACACTAACAAAAATTTATACGGTTTTTTAATCTTTCCGTATGCTTGGGCGCTGCTTTGGCCTACAGTTATAAATTCCAGAGTATAGAAATCGCAACAGTTCGTTTCTGCTCAGTTAATGACAATATTTTTTTTTTCCTTCTAGCTACAAGATTTTGCTTTCTGAAAAGTGTTTTCCACTGAATTGTTAGATTTTATAGTTTTCCGGCACTAATTTTTAACTAAATAATTTTGGTAGCTATAAAGACATAATATAAAAGTAACGGGTATTTATAATAACATTATAATGATATATGTTATACGTCACTCGTTTCTTAGTACGTACGCTAAAAATATACCCTATATGTTCCCGCCTTCGAACAGGATAAAATTGCGTTTGGGAGAAGCCGGGGTGAAAGTTGAGCCTGCTTTTCGATAAGCGAGACATGTTGTCGCCCGTCCGGCCAGAAGAATATATGAGATAATGACGAGATGTGTGTGGAACAGCGACAGCCAACTGCAACGTCAGCCACGTTTTTCACATGCGAAAAAGTTGGGACCGAACCCACCGGGGATCGAACTCGGATCGCCTAGGTGGAAGGCGAGAGGTCTGACGCCTCGACGCTGTAAACAATGTAATATTACTGATCGGCTGCGTTCGGCAACCTTAGGCGTACTTAACTGTTATACAATTTACGTGTTTAATCGAAATTCCCCAAATTGCCATCAATTATTCCTTGTGCCTGTGGAAGACTTCTTAGGGCAAGCACACTTTGTAGTACAACATAAAATAAGATATAAATATTTATATTTAATAACAAAAATGAAATTAATATTAGTAGAACAAATCGATTGCTTTAAATATTGATCGTAATTGTTCACCCATAACGCAAGAAAAATTTGTTTCACCTGCTTGCTTTGAAAAGACAGTCTACCATCCTCTAACCAAGGCAATTAAATTGCGCCTGTAACGTTAGTAGACCACACGTATTGCACTGTGAGTTTAAACATTCAGAAAAGTATCTGTTAAAAAAATGGCACTCAAAATAACAACATTTAGTATTGTACAATTATTAATTATAATAAAACTACAAAAGGTAAAGCATTTATTTTAAATAATTGGAATGTACTAAACATGCAATTTTTTTGTGAAATTTGCCAAAATGTGGATTAAAAACGTCGAACGTACCGAACGGCGCTTATTTTCTGTGAAACTTGCTTAAGGAAATGATTTATTTAGGAATGAACAAGGGAAGTTTTAGAGTAAGGAGAGAAATTCGTGAAATTATATGCGTTTGTGTGGAATATACAGAAGCGGTCCTATAATAAACACATGCGAATCCTCGACTGAATTGGAGAAAAATTGCTAATAGTATGATGACATTTAACTAGTACAGTATATTTCATGAGCAAGTATACACTGACAGTTGTTTTTACATAATTTTCTTTGGCTTGTTGCACATTTCCAGTTAGTTTCAAAAGTTTTCTTTGTGGCCAGTGCCATTTCATATTTACTTGCTCATGCAGCTAACTCATATGTTGCTTTACGAAAATGAAATATCAGATTTTGTGTCGGAAATTATATGTCCCAGGTGCCGAGCAGTCCAAACATAACTCTACGTTTACTTGACGTAATATACATAAAATAATACGTGGATGTAGAGCCCAAGAGAGAATTTCACCGTGCTGTGTTACCACCAGTGGCGGCTCGTGGGTTGTTGCCAGGTAAGGCTGTAGTTGCCAAGAGCTGTACAGGGTTGTGCGCTGGTTGACTCTACAGCCACTGACACGCTGATGTGCCCCTTACTACTGAGTGGTCACAACACATCTAGTAGCCGGCAAATATTTCATGTTCGTTGGTCTACAGCGCGTTCATCAAGAGTGTACAGTTCCGACTATCTGCAGCCCCACCTGGCAACAACCCTGGAGCTGCCACTGGTTACCACATTATGGGCATAAACTGAGGTCGTACAACATTTTGTCACAAAAATGTTCATCTTCAATTTACCCCAGGATTCGCGATGTGTGCTTCTTATACAATCATTTGTTGACTTCCTGAATGTACAGAGTAATAGACTGCAGTATGCAAGTTACTGAACTCTGGAAATTGTATTGTCTTCGCGACGAGTAATATTACGATCTAAAGGAACATTAGCTTCTTTTTTTGTCCCCCTTGTTCCCTTTTCACCCAGGAAATTAGTTCTCCAATAAATGGGCAGCCTGGCCAGTGCTGTAGACGCGATTTAGTGAACATGCTGTAATAATATATCTACAGTTATTTCACCATTCTGTAAACTTTCGAACAGATATCATTAAGTCGTTAGCACCAAACGTAGGGTTTTTTGCCAACTATTTTTCCTTCCCCTAATGGACTTTTCATGGCTTCCGCATTTACCACACCCAATCCAAGTAATCCTCCGTCACATCTGTCAAATTTAATTCCTTTTCTGCTCTTTTCTCTCCCCAACTCGTTCGGTGATCGTTTTTATTTTACGCCGACTGAATTGTCTTCAGTACAATTTTTTACAATGAAATCCCATTTGTTCAAAATCACAAATACAGCAACGACCTATTTGAGTAATCTACAGTCAATAATTACATTTCTTAATTTATAAACTGACAGTATTTCATACTGAATATAAAGTGCTAGATAAATGACTTCTGGGCGTATAATCTGAGGTCGATCAATATCAATATTGAAACTGATTGTATAAAGCAACAAGTTCATTAAAATATTAATGACTTAAATACATGGATATGAAAAGAAGTTTAAACTAATTTGAAACAATATCATCCATATTTTATAGAATATTAATAATAGTTATTGTTCCTAGGGAGGAGATTGAAGATGGTTGGCTTGGGGAAGGTTTTATTTTACTGAAGACTCCATAACGTAAACACGCCTATTATTTTGTCAGATATAACGATAAAGTTAATTAATATTTTCATGCGTCAGAAATTTACTCCCGAGATATTATTTTGCAATGTTAAAAATAAACAAGAAAATTTTTTTACCAATGTAATTTAAAGTGTAATATTTTCGACAGTGTTATAGTATGTAATTACTCAAGTCTGTAATCAGGGTGAGTCATGACGGGGTGTGATAATTTCGTGTGGTGATAGCTCACAAAAACCATGTCGAAAATGTGTTTTCAATTTGTCCCTAAAGTGAAAAGTGTGGGAGTTATGGTACCCTGATAATAGACTTTGATATTATATTTTAATTAAAATTTAAAAAACTGCCTAATATAAAATAACGAAACTTTGTACAGTGTCTTATAAATTACTTTACTTCATTCTAAGTAATTTAGTTTGGTAATGTAATTTGCCCATCATTGATCAAATGGGGCACGACGCTTACCTTTTGTTTCTAATTTCGGAACGCTTCACTGTAATTCATGTTCTGCTACAGAATATTAAACAGGCGGAGAAAATTAATTAAAAAAAAGGCCGTCTTGTCGAAAATTGCTAGAGTAAGCCTTTTTTTTTTCCGAAAAAATCGTAGGTAAAAATTAGTGTATTTTAGGTAACGCCTGAACCATACGCAGGTATTGTGACTTTCTTGCAAGGTGTGTAACCAAACTAACAGGCGTGTTGCAATATCTTAAATGATAAATCCGTCGTAAAAATAACATGCCAATTATATCGGTTTTACGCCTTGGAAGAAAGTCGCAATGCCTGCGTATGTTCAGGCGTCACAAAAATACATTAATTTTTACATACGATTTTCTCGGAAACGGCTAACTCTAGCAATTTTTGACAAGCCTACCGTTTTTATTAATAGTCTTCGCCGATTTAATATTCTGTAGCAGAACATGAATTCAGTGAAGTGTTCCGAAGTTAGAAACAAAAGAAAAGTGTCGTGCCCCATTTGATCAATGATGGGTCAATGACATTACCAAACTAAATTAATTAGAATGAAGTAAAGTAATTTATAATACACTGTCCAAAGATTCGTTATTTAACATTAAGCAGTTCTTTAAATTTTAATTAAAGTATAATTTTAAAGTATGTTTTCAGGGTAGCACTACTCCCACAATTTTCACTTTAGGGACAAATTGAAACCACATTTTCGACGTGGTTTTTTTGTGAGTTATCACCACACGAAATTAACACACCCCGTTCTGTCTCACCCTGTATAGATAGCTGGGTGCAGTGCTCCACAGGCAACTATCATCTCTCTTTAACGTTAAAAATGTTTTGTTACGCAGTTACGAAAAAATATTAGATCATATTTAATGAAAAAAGGGGCCCAGAACCGTTCGGAAAGCGTTTCGGATGAAAAAAACTGAATTACGTCAAATATGTGGTGAGAATAATACTACTGGTCCGGCTTTGTCACTATGCCTAAGTAAGTTGCGTGCATAAATGTCTTAATAGGTATATAAATTACGAACTATACAGTTATGTTTCATACGGTTGGCAAATTATGTATAACTATGCTTATAAACTGACATTGTGATCTCGTCGTATTTATTTATTCTAGGATGTCATACTAAAATGAAAGTCATTGAGTTATTGCAAAAAGTAAGAAAAAATTATAGCTATGCATATTACACTTCATTAGGCGATTCTCGTCATACTTATTATTTGATCGACGTCGTGACGGTAATATCAATTACGAATTCGATACATTTTTATTTCTTACAAAATAAATTCAAACCAACAGTCTGTTCCTATAAAATCAACAACTCTACTAAATGTACTGTCGTTTGAAGTATCTTGATTTATGCTAAGAACTAAATGGAAAACCTTATATATTTTTATTATTAAATATTTTTATTCTTTCATCCTAACTGTGGGAAACTACCTGTAAACGACGTAACTACAAATAAAAAACCAGGGAATGACGTGTGCAGTGTAAGTAAAAAACTGTAGTTTTCCACTATTTTGTTCCTGCCCTCCTAGGGCAGTACTAGCAGCTGTCTCGCCTGAGGATGAAGGTAAGTGAGGTTTTATTATCCTAGATGGATATACAATCCATTCTGACTCACTCTTTATAAACAAATAGGACTAACGAAAGTTATAAGTTGAGTTGTGCTAAGTTCACTTAAATATTTGGTTGCTTTCCTGCTCTGTATATATTTTAACACAATTAGTGAGTTCATTAGCCACGAGCGTTTGTGTAGTGTCTTGCACATTCGTAACAGTTTTAATTAAGATCAGCCACTTTGCGTGGAGTTTTTTATTGATCGACTGAGGCATTATTCTCAGGATATCACGGCGTTGTTGGCCAATGAAAAATGTCAAGAGAGCTTATCGCAGCATTCAGTCTAGTCTGTTGCTATAAAATGGCGTGGGTTTTGTAGATTGTGGCTTTTTTCGAAGAGATTATTCTATTAAATATACGTTACATATATAGCTTTCCTGTGACAATTTATTGGTGTTACGGAGAAAGAGATAGTCTTACATTTGATAAAGTTGAACATGATAAATTGTTACCACAATATTTTGTCATGAGTGAGTGAGAGATTTTTGGTCAGCGCTTAACATCGAGATTTTTAGCGCTGGTGAGGGGTGATATGATGTATGGAGCAGCACAGGAAAGAATGGGCGGGGGAAATAGGAGATCCCCGAGAAAACCCGCCGACGAGCGGCATCGTCCGGCACGATTCCCATGTGTGAAAATCCGGGGAATGACCCCGCCGGGAATCGAACCCGGATCGCCTTGGTGGGAGGCGAGAGGTCTGACCCCTCGACCACCGCGGTCCCTAATATATATATATTTCATATTTTGTTAATTAATATTTTCTCATTTTCAGATACGCTACATCTGTTTGGTTTGGTTTGTTAACAAGTGCAATTTCATTGTATGATAATTTTAGGAGCTTGTTTTTTTTTACTTTTGTGGCTTGGATGACTTCTGCATAACACCATTCAAATGACAGCGTGACAGTGTGTTTCTCATTTGACTGCTCCGATCAGAATTCGTTTTACTACGCAACCGAAGTCTGCGATTCGTAGGTAGGACCCTAAGACACGTAACAACTATACGTGGACGTTTGATTTAAGGGGACCGCCTACCTGCGCGTCGCACAACGAGCCAAGCGCTGAAATGGCGGGCAAGATTCCCGTACATCTAATTCTACTATGCGACTTGAAGACGTAAATATGTTATTTGATTGGAACGAAGCCTGCAGCAAAGTTCAGTGCATGTGCCTTTCTGGTTGCACATACATCCGCTTAGTACATTTTGAAGGACTCTAGTCTAGGAAGGCCGTTTTTAGCTGCGTTGAAGGGCTTCAAAACAGTATTAGTAAGGAACACGGTGTCATAAAAATGATATTCCGTTCTTGTCCAAAGTGAAATCTTTTTTCGCTCACTGGTACGATAAGCACACGTGGAAAAGATTGCTAAATAAAGACACGTTTTAAAGACAACCAGATATGGAGTATATTCTCAAAATTTGTGTGTCCTCAGCGTTCAAGCTGTCTGATGAAAATACGCAGTTCCCTAACCAGAGACCTACTTGCTCTCTGAGCATGTTCTTTAGCCATGTTTGTGAGAAATCCACCATTTTTTAAAAGCTTTACTCTTCATTTTCGCCTTCCTTAGCAATTTGTTTTCAAAGCCTTTCTTAAAAAAAAAAAAAAAAAGGGAAAACTTTGGCGAGAGCGTGTACTCCACCCCATCGGTTCTCCTGGAAGGGAGGTACTAGTATGCTGGGTTTAGCACGGATTACAATGTGTGTTACAACACCCCCTTCCTCCCTCGTCTTCCACACGCTGACATCCTCCGTCTGGATTGCGTGAGATAATAGCAGCAAACATCCCTCTCATCCTTCTGGATGCGGCCTGCAACAGCGAAAACACGGTCGAGCACGTGCAATGCTTATTACAATTTTTACTACCTGAAAATTGCGTCTCAAGCCTCGTTTACACTGGCAACAGCAAAGCAAACAACACGCACTGAAAAATACAAATTTTGTAGGAAGTTTTCCTGCAAAATTATTTTGTAGTAACTACCAAAGTATTTTGTTGTGGTTAAAATATTTTAGTGGTGTCAGGAAAATGTTTTTGTAGAGACCGCAAAATAAATTTTGCAGGTTAAATACTCAAAAATATTTTGTAGCTGTCACAAAATTTTTTTTCCCGTTCGTGTTTTCAACAGTTATCAGCTAATGTTGTAAACGTACTTGCAAAATTTTGGTAACATTATATTTTGAACATTATTGCCAACATTCTGTTATTGACTTGGTTTATATTTATAAATAAATGTGTTACAAAAATTAGTCGAAAAACTTTTGATGTCAACAAAAGTTATTAATTTTTAGAAACATGAAAATAACTTTGTCACGAGCACTGTCGAGAACGTTATTTTCCCGACCTATAGTAAGGCGGTCTAGGTCAAAGAATATTTGGTAACTAATGTTATCAACCAAATTATCAGTATTTTTTGTCATAAACGTTGTTATACTAAGTCCGTTCATTACTCTTATTATTTTGTTGGTAACAATGATGTTTTCAGCAATGTTTGAGCACATTTATTATCAAGATTGCTATAGATAATATACCAGTTGCTGATGACATTTTTGTAGCCAACATTTTGTAATTAAGTTTGTTGTTTTTTTGTGTGGACTGTCCTTTATAGCTGCTGGGTGGAAAAAAAGTTAATTATATTATTTGTTTACTTCGAATTTAGTGTTAAACTACTGTACATGATTCTAATTACATTTTCGCCCAATAAAATTATATTATAGTTGTTTTTATAATTTACACACTAAAGTAAAAATATTATAGTTTTAGTAGCTTGCCCACTTAGAGAAACAAGGTACAGTTAGGAATGGTGGTATATCGGGGAAAACTTGACTGTTTGCTGGTTTTCAACCCACATTCTGTTCTACCAGCAGATTACTGACTTTCGCTTGTACCATATTTGATCCTATTTTACTGAGCCAATTAGAATCCCGCACATAACATTTTCCGATATTTCATCATCTCGAGGTATAGTTAAAGGTAAAGTAAGTATTGGGACATTTCATGGCGAATTTTATGTTAAGAATATTCATTTTCAGGAGTCTCTAAATAAAATAGGCCTCTAGAGCGATTCTTTACCTTTCGTAGCGTACGATAAAAATACAGTGATATCGCTTGAAGTCTCATAGCAAAAACGGTTCGGCGAAAACCTTGCACACTAGTTCAGCGCTTGGATCTTTGAGACGATGTGGCACTTGTTGCGCACTTCAAGGTCGACCTTATACCTGCACCACTCCAGAGCCTCTAACGAGTAGGTAGGCGGCGCCCTTAAGGTTGTTCAAGTGGGGAAAAATTACAATTTTATATTTGTATGAAATAGTGTTAGTTTTGTACACATTACTTGAGAGTAGGATACTTCAAACGAAGAAAAAAATTGCTCCTCTAGTTTTCCCGTAGTGGCATTTCAAAGTCAAAATTTGCATAGGGCCTATATTTTTACTTCATATAAAATTTGAAAACCAGTTAACATAATGAAATGAAAAAAATCACATCAAAACTACGTGTCACTGTCTATGGCTTGTAGCATATAAAACCCATTACAAAAAATTGTTATGTTAAATAAAAATTTCAAATTTTGAAATTTTTTTTGTTACGTTCAGAAATTTATTTTAAACACAAAAATATTTTATAATGGGGTTTTATATGCTTCAAGCCGTAGACAGTGACGCGTAGTTTTGATGTGATTTTTTATTTTTCATTATATTTACTCGTTTTCAAGTTTTGTATGAAGTACAAATATGCAAATTTTGACTTTGGAGTGCCATTACTAGAAAACTGGCTGAGCTAATTGTTTTGTTCGTTAGAGGTAAATGTACTCTTAAGTAATGTCTACAAAACTAACACTATTTCATACAAATATAAAATTACGATTTTTCCCCACTTGAACGCCCTTAATAAAGCACTTCTGTTCGCGTTGTTCCGAACTGCAAGTCGTCGAGAGCGACGTTGATATGACGCTAACTGAGGCGGAACCAAGTCGCAAGCGGGACAAACCGTTCCGGAGGATAAGCGTGAAAATAACACGCAGACAAATGGACTTTAAATTGTTACCGACGGTGACGAATAGACGCGGACTGCCTCCCGACTGTTACACCACTTGGCGACCGCGAGAAACAAAACGAGAATGACGGAATGAAAATATTAATAGCTCAGGGAGTGGTCCGGGCAAGTAGAAGTTTGAGAAATAACCTGTTCGGGTTACGATCCCCGTGCCAAGGAGGTGCACAAAAAAATGAGTCGTTACTTTCCGTCTTATCTGAACTTCGTCGTCAGTTCCCAACTGTTAAGACACGTAGGTGCGGTGGGCATTCTAACTATTCCTACCTGCGCAAGACAAAAAAAAAAGCTCTTTGTAAACACAGAAAGGTGATAGCATCTTCGTGAGATGGCCCGGAGAAAAATAATTATGTGTGATATTATTTATTAGATGTATCTTTCTCTCTCTATCTTTTTATTATTATTCTTTTCGTTCCTGGCCGATCATGGCTGGAAGCCAGCGGCTTCGTGCGCGAGTTGATTATACCTGTGCGTGCTGCGCTGTACCGAGGATGTTGGTGAGTGGGGAAGGGGGGGGGGGGAAAGTGGGAGGAGCCTACACGTTGATGAGGCGAAGAAACAATTGCTGGAGGATGCAGCAAGGCCCTTCCTTTCTCGCACGTAACAATGTGTTTTTATGGCTCTGGTAGATTCCCTTTACTTTTGTTTGTTTATTTTTCCCCCTTCTCTTAGCGAGCTCAGTTCTCTCTCTCTCTTTCTCTCTGTCTATCTTGAAGCTCCAACCTGTCAAATTTTATGACATCTTCATTCCCGGGTGGATGCTGGGAGAGGGGGTCGCCTGCGACGCACCTTGGAAGAAGAAGCGGGTATAGCACGTTAAGACCTAATTCTTGTCGCTGGCGCCAGTGGTGTAAACGTAGACATATTCTGCAGGTTATGTGTTTCGATTTTAACCAGGCCAACCAGATTAAGATTTTGGCCTGCCTGGTGCTATTTTCCGAGATTCGAGTTGTAGGGTCATCGTTTAAGAGGCTGCGTCACATCTTTTATTAAACATTATTCATTTATTTTATAATAAATGAAGTTGTGATGCATTACTAACAATGTATCCGTATAGAATCATCACATTTTACGGTTATATGCGTATTATTATCTAAATTGGCACTAGGACTTGTTTAGTCTTTACTATAGGTTGGGAGAGAATTGTGATATTAATATTTTGTAATTGCTTAGCTATTTCATAAATACACTTTAATATTTCGAATTCAGTATGCATAATAAAAGACAACGTAATTAGATAAGCGCCTATTTAAATACTTTCAAAAAATCCGGCCAAATTTTGAATCAGGAAGAAATTAAGAAATATTCAGCTTGCAGGTGACACAGGCTCTTAAGACCACGTCCTTAAGTTTTATAGTAATTTTGAAATATTTATACAAATATATTTATATAATTTGTAATTTTAATAGCGAGAAATCCGTACATAAATTTTGTCAGGTATACTGTGTATCTTAATTTGTACCTAATTTTTGGAATCAATGCACCTGATAGTTTTTCAGATTTTTGCAACCAAACTATCACCAATTTCGTTATGAAACTAAACCGAAATCAAGAAAAATATTTTTTTTTTTTCAAACAAACGGTGCGTTAATTTTAAAAACGTCTACGTGGAACTACGCATCGTAACACTACTCGTGTTGTTCTTTGATTGAGTTTATTTCAAAGCATTCCGTTAATTTTACTAAGTTTTTGCATAGATATGGAAAAAGTTTCCTGGCATGCCTTTAACACCACAGGTCCCTATTTACGCTGTTTTTTCTAATATTATTTTTAAATTTTCGTACGTGTGCAGATGTAAAACCATAAGATAAATTTATTAAAATATATTTTTACTAAGTAGCCTAGTTTTTTCGAAGCCCATAACTTTACATATTCAACTAGTTATTGACTTCAAATAAAGTAACTAGCCTAAAATATATGTTTTTGAAGTGAAAAAATTAGGGTACCTAACAAAAACAATTTTCTACAAATTTATTTGACGGGTTTACAACATCTGCTCCCGTTTAAAATTTAAACAATAGTATTAATAAAATTAGCGTTAATAGGAACATGTGACAATAATGTGTCGTAGAAAAATTCACAATAATAAAAAAAAGTGGCGCTCCTGTTTAACGTACCGCGTGTAGAAGCGATATGGTTATCGTCGAGCGTGGCAGTATGGCTCTTATCGATCCCCGAGCATATAACATAGAAACATTACACACTGTTGCCTTTTAACTAGCAAGTTTTTCAATCCTTGTAAGACGTGCTATGAGGCGAGTATGCACATGCGGCGTATTTGAAGTGGTGAGGAAAACGGGAGACCCCCGAGAAAACCCTGTCAACGACGTCGTCTGGCACGATTTACACGTGAGAAAAATCCCAATCGACCCAGCAAAGAATCTAACTCGGATCTCCACGATGGGAGGCGAGTAATCTGACAACTATTACTTTCTTATGCCATTTCTATTTTTCCTGGAAGTTGTCAGCCTCAAGGGGCTGGGGGTGGGGTACACTTAGGCCCAGTGTTGCCAAAGTGAGGGAAATTTTCCACAACCGAGGGAAAAACAACACTTATTTTCGAGGTGACGGAAAAAATTTTTTTCCCCAAATCAACAAATTCATGATATATTTGAAATTCGTTCGTTTTTGCATTTATTTATTTATGTAGGTGTTTCGCGATAAATTTAGTACTTATGAAGACCAAATTGTCTAAAAAATTACTTAAAAATATTTTTGTTGTGATCTAAGACGTTTTATTATGAGTAATGTGCAATCTGTACACTTTGGTTACTACCTATGTTGCTTTCATCATATTAAAAAGTGGCATAAAAGAATTACCTATCTTAAAGTTAAAAAGTTACCAGAGGTTCAAAACTGCCCAATTTCTCCCAAACCACGAGTAATCAGAATTTATCCTGGCTCTAATGGTTTCCTTTTAACCTATTTTTGTAATTGTAGTGACCTTAACTAAAGGTTAAATTTCAGGTGACTGTTGGTAATCCTGTAAAAGTTTATGGTGCTTGTGCTGAGTTCTTATTTCTTTTTCCAATCGTTATAACTTTGTAGCCGTTGGTTATATTGCAAATATTTTTGTTATGAACGAAATGCTTACTCTGCTAGCTGTGTTGCGACAGTGGCTTTTCATTTTACCATTTTGGAACGAGTACGCACCAAGAGAAATGTTTCGTGTCACCAAAAAAAAAAATTATCTTTGAACATATCTGCACTGAAAAAAATACTTATTAGTCACTGCCAAATATTTTGTTAAAACGTACCTTACCAAATTTTTTTGTAGTGGTTACAAAATTTTTCTGGAGTCACTGCAAAACTTTATTGGGGACAGCAAAACTTTTTTGTGGTTACTACAAAAAAATTTGGTAAGGTCCATTTTAACAAAATATTTTGCAGTGACTACTAAGTATTTTTTTCAGTGTGATAAAGTGTACGACTAAAAATGTTTAGTCAAATATGTATGTAATTTTCCCATAGCTGCATTGCAAGTAATATCATAATATTTATGTACTTGAATATTTCTAGTTATTTTTAGTTTTTAGGTAAGTTATAGAAAGCCAGTGAGGGAAGAAACTTCACAAACGTGGGAAATTTTTTAGCATTTTTGTGGAAATTTTCTTTTGTAACCTGGCAACAGTATCTAAGGCTATATAACGTTTCTCGGTTATTTAGAGAGAAATATTTATATAAATTTGATAAATGTGCCGGTTTAAATGGCAGGCGCTACTAATACTGAATAATAACACCGGAATTTCTTTCTTTTCTTTTTTTCGGACATTTCAGAAACTCCGAATTCGGTCTGTCAGTCGCACGAGATATTCTAGATGCTTTATTTTTACGAATCTCCCGCTCTGTTTCCTGTGTGAAACAACCGCACACCGCCGCGTCTCCAAGAAACGGTGACCTACGAGCATCTATCCTTGGTGACGAGAAACAAAGAGTCTCAAAATATAGGTATACTCGCCCAAAATTCGCGGCCAACCACGCCTGCGATCTCGGCAACCTGGGGGTACGCAAATACCCTGGTGACTATCACGAAGAAAGCATATCTTAATCCAATAAGCGGGCTCCCGCGAACGTCCGCGGCTCCGGGGCCCGTCAACCTCTCGTGACGGCCACATCAAAAGTCCCCTTCAGCTCCCTAACCGACACTTTCGCGACGCTCTCTCTAAAAAAACCTCCCCCATTTTACTCCCAATCAATCATAGTCTCTGTGGGCGACTGACAAAACTAAACCCGGCCTTTCCTCCGTTTCGGTTTAATATTTCTTTTCAAAATTAGCGCAGATTGACATTAACATATACTCGGACATACATACAAAATTTTATCCCTTTATGATTACCAATAATAAAATAAATTTTAAATTTCACTGCAGGAGGTAGGTGAAGCCACGTCCCTGTGCTGACCTACTTTAGCCCCTGTGTTCTGTTTGCCACAACAATTCAAGGTCTCGGGCCAGCTTGCATCGCATGTGTACAGCTTTCTCTCTTACGCGCTGAATAGAGGGTTAAATGGCCGTGAAGCAATTCAAAACTCCTCTTAAAACCCTTAGCCCTCTCGGCAGTATGCAAAACTAAATTAAATACAATTGACGTAAAACAAATTATTGTGATTGGGTAAGATTAAACAAACGATTCTGAATACAGCGAACTTTCAACGGGCTCTCTACAACTGTTCTAACACAATTTACTGAATTTACATTGAACATTATATTTAATCATTTTTTAAGGGCTATAACAACTATTAGGCGTGAATGAACCTACCTTCCACAGGGTTGGGAGAGGAGGGACGAACATAATACCCAGGGTGATATTCATAAACATTCTCGTAACAAGCCATGGCCGTCTTTAGTACAAGGCCGGAGTCTTGAATGTGGCAACGCTGCATCGGAGGTCGCTCATTGGTAGCCCTAGTCCGTGTAGACGTGTACACGCCACTAAAGCTGCATCTAGACACGTTACAGAGACTAGGGCAGTCAAGAAGTGATGCAGTGTTGCCACATTCAAGACTCCGGCCTTCTACTGAAGACGGCCGTGAACAAGCACGTAAACTATTTGCGGATAAGAGATGAATAAGTGTCAGCCCACTCGTAAACAACTATCGGGATACATTGTGCATTCATGGACGAATTTTTCTTGTCTCACCAATGTGCTCAAATTGTATGAATTATAAATGTTGTTATTACATTTAAAAGTACCGCAGTTTCAAGGCAGAGAGCACGGTTATGAACCGACTATCGACCATCTTGTCTACCTTTGAGAGCAGTTTGCGATTGCAAGTCGGGCAGAATAGGTCTGGGGCCTCTCGCAACTTTAAAAGAGCTTGGGAAGCGCAACTCGAGAATTGTTTAAGAATATCGTTTCCTGCCAAAGTGTTGAATGTGGCGCGCATCTTCCTCGCAAATATTGCTACAAATACTAGCCCCAGCTCTAATCCCGGGGAGATAGCGTTAAATTTTTACCTCCCCGACCAGGAATCGAACTTTGGAACCTTTGGCACTATCGGCCAGAAGCCCTTCCGCTGAGCGAAGTGGTCGGAGTAGTTAGGATATATAAGGGCTTACATTTACAGTTGCTTGTTAACGTTATCAGATAACCTACTTGGCGTTGGACATCATACCCCTATACGTAAATTATACTACGACAGGTTCTGAAAGAGAATTAGTCTGGACCAACGCACTCTTTCCATTCAGTTAATGTTCCGCAACATATCAATTCTGGATGACGGTTACTACATAAATTAAAATTATGATAATTTTCTCACACAAGTTTACAGGGAGTAATTTTTAAAAAAGCCGACGTAGACAGGCGACTCTTATACGATTTTAATTTATTTCTTAATTAGTAGCAGCTACCCCATTGTTCGCTTGCGGAAAGACGTACGCGCATTCCTCACGGACAGCAGTTTTTTTAGTCGGTGCCATGGGATGAGAAATGAGCATCATCCCACGCTATTGTGGCCACATTATATCTCCGACTCGGACTTGAATGCCGTGACGCACCTCGGCTGTTATTTATTACCCAGGCGTCATTTGACGTCTCCCGGTGAGCTACGGAGGAAGTGTTAATGCTTGTAAGAACCTATTAAGAGGAACGCTCAACGAAAAATGCGCCCTTGCTCACATAATTGCTGGTCGCTCCTGTGGGAATTGAAACCACGATGTCTCAGGGCCGATTGCACAGTCATATTGAGTAGAAATCTAAGGCCTCTCTGAGTGAACAGAGAGAAATTTCCATTGCAGGGACGAAAAGTGAGTGAAATCTAAGGAAAAACTGAGGAATTCTTAAGGTATCGTAAGACCTTCCTTAAGACTTTCTCAAGCTATAACTCAAACATGACTGCCGTAATTACAGGTTAGAATGCTGCATGAGAGAGAATAATATTCTTATGTTGAATTTGTTGGTAATATTTTAGAGGAGGAACATAACCACTGTGTGAAGGAGAGACATAATTTGTATTCGTTGTGCATTACTATACGAAATCGATGTCGTGTTTTTTAAGGTCGGTTTTGTTTTCAAACAAAATAGTTACGATATAATTTTATGAACAAAATAGACACATTTGTATTATTTTCATTTTGCCTTTGTTCAACTTTACGGTACCGTAAGGTGGGGTAACTTTGCCAAATTTTGGGGTTACTTTGCACCACTATTTTTTTTGTTAAAATTAAATGTTTGAAGCTTTTTTAACTTACAAAATTTTCCATTCACAGCAGAAGTAATTAACTACACTTGAACGTAAAGGGTTTATTGAAATTTTAATTTGAATTGAAATTAATTAGGTGGTGCAGGGGCAAAGTATCCTCACTTTACGGTATGCGAAACACTAAATATAAATTTCACGCAAGTTTTGTGAATTATAAATGGAAAATATTAGACTGTAAAAATTTTACTGTCCTTTATTAATTTAATTAAAGTTCTTAATTAAATTACAATCTCAATAAACACTCTACAGTAAGTATACAGGTAATCTCCATAAAAGCCTAATTTACTACTCTAGTGTATGATTAATAACGTCTCTCTCTTTCGAATCAGTCCTTCGACCACATAAGTTTCTATCTGTAAATGTCTCACAATGCACAACTATAGTTCAACCTGGTCGTCTGCTCTCACCCTTACTCACACAACTCGAAGTGTGTCACCATCGTCCACACCTCCGTAGCCTCTCCTCGATCTGCTGGTTCCGTCTCGTCCCTCGCTGCCAAGTCCGTCGCGAACACTCACCAGCTGAACGCCGCAATCACTCCGTCTATGCTGGCAGTGGGCCAGTATTTATAGTCGCCCACGACGATGTCCAGACTATTCTCAGAGTTCGCCGAGCATGCTGGTTGATGATAGCTGAACATTCTAGGTGTTGTGGGAACATCCAGTTAGGTCCTAACTGATTTCTTGTCCCGGATGACTGACAGGTGCCCATCCTGCCCATCAATTCAGAATGCCTGTGACGTCAGCTAGGTGCGGATGGCCCGTGTCTCCAGGGGTGTAAAGATGGGGGAGGAGGAGGAGCGCAGTCCGCCGACTCGTCGTGGGACTGACGATAGCGAGCAAAAGGCGGGGAAGGAGGAGGGGCGCAGTCCGCTGTCTCGTGGCTATAGGTAAGAGCAGGGGTGGGGGGAAAGGCTGCGCGGTTCGCCAGGCCACCCAGCCCAACGCCCTCGAGAGCGCTGACTCGTTACAATACATTTTAGCCACATTCGCAAGTCGGTGCATGAAAAGAAATTTATTTTTCTCACGAGCATTGTGGTAACACTTTATTTTCTCTGAGATATCTCAATTTCCTCACTGTGCATTGAAAACTAAAAATGCTCATATTTTATTCAAGTTCTCCTTAGTTTCACCTTAACCTCAAGATTTTCCTCACATGACTGTGCAATCTATCCTTATTCCTAGAGACAGGAAAAATTCGCGGATTCACTGACCTGCAGGCTAGCCTCCAAGAACATTTCTGTGCTAAAACAGACAACATATTTTTATTGGCTACTCGCTATCACAATAATACCACATTATTTGGTCTAAATTTTGTAGCTCAGCGCCTCTATACTCTATCCATTCTAAGGTTGCTGCTAAATTCATTCAAGTGAATGACAGTAAAATTTTTGCACAGCATAGATTTCATTTGAATTATTGAAAAATATACGGTAACTGTGTTACGACACAATCACACTGTGAGGAATCAAGATATAATTCAATTACTTTGTTATATTTCATTAGTAATTTTTGTTTCTGCTGCAACCTTAGACTGGACATAATATAGAAGCAGTCAAATAAGTTAACATCCAATTGCAAAAATAGAACAATATTACATGTTTTAATTCTAACTTGTGCCTAAAATAATGCGCGAATTTCTCAGGTTCACTTCAGCTTTCCGGGAGACATTTATCTTCCTGATTTTCGGAAGAGAACGTGAAACAAATAATGGATTGGTGAAGTTGTGGGAAAACTATGCTGTGAAATTATGTGTATTTTACCACCTATTATATTTCACCTTACTCAGTGGCTTCTGAGCAATAAGTTAAATGATGCAATGTGTCAGTATTTGTTTATTTTCCTGTGTGATTTGTTATTATATTTGAACCAATATAGAGTGTGAGTCGGGAGGAAAGGTACATGCTTTGAGGGGTGATAGTACTGGTGATTCTAAACAAAGTGTTTCTAATTAACATATGCCCTTTTCTTAACCGTTTCAGAGAAACCTAATGAAAACAACAAGGAACGGGATAAGTGCAGGTGACAGTATATCACGCTACTGTTATCTTATGTTGTGTGTAATTTTGTACATTTCCACACGGTGGCGCTCTAAGCATGGTGCAGTTGTTTACCTCAGTCTCAGTCCTACAGTGCTTGTCCTAGTATTGGGAACTACAGTGTTGTTACGTGTACAGTGAATACAGTTCAGTGTAGTCAAAAATGCCACAGGTCTTCACACATGCAGAGTATGCTGACATGATGTTTGTCTACGGTTTCTCCGATGGGAATTCCAGAGCCGCTGTTCGTGAGTACGAACGACGATTTCCTAATCGCATAGTTCCAGATAGCAGGGTGTTTGCAGGATTGCGTGACCGTGGTACGCTTCCCAGCGTAAATGTTGTATCCGAACGTCCCGTACAACAAGTTCTTAATGAAGTTGAGAACATTCTTCAGGTACTAGAACGCAGCCCAACAACTAGCTCGAGACGAATTGCTGCTCAACTTCATATTCCACAAACAAGAGTGATACGCACAGTACACGAGCAGGGTCTGTATCCATATTATCGGCAGAGTGTACAACATCTGCATGAAGGAAATGATGTCCACCGGCAGGAATTCTGTCAGTGGATCATTGCCAATGATCGATTAATTCCACGTATTCTGTTCACTGATGAGTCAATATTTACCCGCAACAGAATCATCAACACACGCAACTCTCATGTATGGGCAGACGAAAATCTACACCCTACTGTAGGAAGGAATTTTCAACGACGTTTCTCAGCTAACGTATGTTCCTTATACTGGGATATGAATATCTTCAATTGATTTTTTGCACTAAAACATCTAGAAATGTATTATTAAATTCATGCAAACCCATACACGCTACATCTTGTATTAGGCACGTAACTAGAAGTATGTTGTGAATTACGTTTCAGGATGGAAGGCTTGCTGTTGAATGTTGGTAAGTCAGGTAACACTACGTAACCTCACATTCATTGTGTAGTATACCTATGGTAGTGTGTGTATACAAGATAATCGTCCGTAAAATAAACACTATAGTAAGTTCTGTAGTAGGGTAGCAAGATATACTACAATAAGAATTGCTGCGTTACAATGAGTACATTTAATATTCTTGTCATTTGCTATCTCATTTTTCTTTGTCCTTAGACGGCATAGTAATCTGTCAATACTTGAAATGCCTGATTTTATCTCATATCAGATAACGACTGCTTCTTCGCTCGCATCTCAGGTTTATAACGATTACTTGGTGTTTCTCAGCAACTTCATCAAAGTTTTTTTTTTCTGCATTTGCCGTTTCTTTCATGTACAATAATGAACTAATTATCTTAGTACTCAGTTTAATGTGTTTTAAATGGCATCACTAATTTTCAAAATGAAATATTTTCGAACGTAATGTTGAATATCTAAAACGCACCATTAATTAACAAAGTTGAATGAAGTTAAAGGATGATATAGTTTTGTTGTAAACTACCTTCTATAAAAAATAGTCCTTGTAACATTATTCTTAATACTTTTTGTTTGAAACTGTTAGTTTAACTATCGATAAGTAGGGGCACGATTTTGTCGCGAAAAGATTTTTGCCCCACTTTGTTTCAGTGTCTCTCGTGCACATCGGTAGCTTTGATTCATGGCCATTGGCAGCGTGTCTTTGTTCAGACACGTTTCTCGTTTGACTGCACCAATCAGAATAAGATTATTGTGACTCCTTACGTCTGTAATTTGCCAAGGCAAGTGAGAGTAAAACTATCCAATTACGGGCGATGTAGCAGACCTGTAGACGTGCACATGACGCATCGAAACCAAATGTTGGTTAAAATATTTTCACCATAATATCGTGGCTCTATCGATAAGTAATGTTTAAGAGTAATTATGTATCGTCTAAAATCCGTGATTGTAACCTTTGACGACGGAGGACTTAATAACTAACAACGGTTTATTAAAATACTGTTTAGGGTTTGAAATGCAACATATATCGATGTGCAAGCTGAAAGTGTATCAGTGTTTGAAAATTGGTAACAACTACACACTAGTGATTAATTGAGAGTAAACAACCTGAAAAAGTTATGATGTTATTTTGGTACTTGGCCTACCTACAGGCAAACGTTATTGTGAAACTACCCAGTTAATACGAACATTAACGCACTGGGCTGACGGACAAATAATCACAGGTTCTGTAAGTCAAGACTTTAATCACTTTCGCATCATCACCTACCTTCGCCCGTCGGGTGAATAAGACCCACCCTGCGACTAGTTCCCTGTCCTCGGAAATCACTAGTTCACGCATGCGCGCCTCTCAAATTACTATCTTAATAGGAACGACACGCCGAGGTAGTTCGCTTGACTGTGCAGCTGATTACTGAATAATTATGATCCACGCTGTCGATGAGGGTTAATAACAACGGGAGATGTAAATTCTCACACGCACGGCCTGTGTTCGTTCACCGGTGATTTTAAGATTCTACGCGTCGTCACCCACTTGAAAACGGCTTCTGAATGAGATGTGTGCCTTGGGATCACATGACCTACACTCGGGTGAAACTATCCAGCCTACTAATATTATTTTATTCCGGACGTCGGTGTCGAAACCAACGGGTTAGAGAAAAAGGGGGGGGGGGGGTCATATGACTCTCTAATAATTTACAATGTAAATAATATTTATACTCCGTACAATAACATCCTTCATATTTTAACACGAATACAAAGGCTTCCCTTGTAAAATTTGTCCTTGTTAACAGACGACTTTGTAATATTCTTATAGAAAAATCTGTACTTTTAAGATATTTAAACGATAAATATGTGTTACAAACCTTCATGTATACATACTGTGATGAATACTGTTTAATCTGAAAGAGTTTAAATCTTTGACTCTATATATGATCATAAATTAAAAACATTTAACATCTTGAGTACACTCTAAAAATTGTAAAATTTATAGAGATTTTCTTTGTAAATTTTCAAATCCTTGTAAAAGTACAAAGACTTTCTTTGTAAAAGCATGAAAGCATTTTTTGTAGCTAAACAAACTTTTATAAATGTATAAAAATGTTCCTCGCAAAATTGTTTGTTTATAAAGTTACACGGATATTCTTTGCAAAAAACTCAGGTAAGATTTGTAGTCTACCAAAATCACAAATTCGCTAGAAATTACATAGTTATACATAAATAACATTTTCTGGAAAGAAATTTTCTAAAATAAAGGTGTATTTTAATATTTATTGCACGCTTACTTTTAAAACAAAGTTATCACTAAAATGTTTATTTGAAGTCTGTAAACATAAAAGCTCACACAGTACGCATGTCAAGGTGGTGTAGGCGTAAGATGTGAATACCTCTGCGGAGATGCGGGTTCGAATCCTAGCGCCTCCACAATTGATTTCCAAATAATGTCATGTAAAATACATTATTTCGAAAGTTATTTCATATATAATTCAAGTGTCATTATTAACGTAAACAAGTATTTAAAATTAATTTTCTTCCTTATTGCAATTACATATACAAGAATAGAGCCTGTAATTTTACAAACATATACGTTGTATTTTATTACAAGAATAACCATTGCATATTTGCAAGGAGCTTCTTTGGCAGCTGGTTTTCCAAGAATTTTCTTTGATAAAAGTACAAAAAAATTACTCTGCACTGTAAAATGGGAATATTAAGTAGAAAACAACGGACATTTGCCGTCACGCGTTTAGTTAAAATATTTCATTGATACTGTGATATTTAGATGTATAATGCTATTTTAAATTTAAAACGTGTAATATGTATACGACCTCTTTTTACTTATTTCCAAATTCCTCTTCTTGACCCTCTTAACGACGAACATCTTCCGCTGCCTCTGTAGTTCCGGGTTAAAATGGTTCTGCTTAAAAACAATAAGAGTACACACTAATTTATGTTCTTTCTCTTTTTTTTCTCACACACACAAATACATATACGTGTAAATGTAGTGTGTGTACGTATGTATTTACATATACACATACACACGGTGTGTGTATGTATTTATTTATACACATACATATGTATACAAACATACACACAGGGTGTTCTGGGAGTAGACGTCAATAAATATGTATACGTGTATATATAATAAACGAAACATATTATTTTGGAGCGTTTTTTTTTCTTTGCGCAGCTATTATATGTTCTGCCTTTCACTTTGAGACCACGAAAAATCAATTTTAAAATTAATTAATGTATTAATTTTTTAATTTCCTTTTCACTCCAGAAGCCCACCACAATGTTTATAAAAAACATATTAGGCATGTAGCATGTCAATACAATATGTCAATAGTTACTTATTAATACATATACATTCAGTAAAATCCAATATAACTGAATACAAGGCATACATACGCATACGTTATCACAATATGCTCAAACACTATTTATAATATGGAATAGGGAATTTTAAGAATTCATCTACAGAGTATAAGGTGTGAGTATACAAAATTTTCTTTATTTGAGCTATGAATTTAATTTAATTTGTTATGCATAGCTCTTTGAGGTCTTTAGGCAGTGAATTATATAGTTTTATAATTGTTGAGGAAGCACCTTTTTGAACAAGGGAGAGAGATGTAGGTAATACATGCAAATTACTACTACTTTTTTGTTTTATGATTATATACATTAAAATTTAAGTTAAAATTATTAAAATTATTAGCTACGTAAAAAAGTGCTTCATATATGTATTGACTGGCTAAGGTTAAAGTGCCTTGTTTTTTAAAAAGCTGTCTCCAAGAGTCTCTCATTCCCTTTTTACAAATAATTCTTATAGCTTTCTTCTGTATAATGAATATCTTTTTTGAATCAGTAGAGTTTCCCCAAAATAATATGCCATAGCTCATTATAGAATGAAAATATGAAAAGTATACTAATTTCAGTGAACCTTTACGAGCAATCTGAGCTAATTGTCTTAAGGAAAAACAGGCAGAGCTAAGTTTTTTAATTAAACGAGTTACATGCATCTTCCAATCTAATTTATTATCAATAAGTAGGCCAAGAAATGATGTTGAAGAAACTGTATTCAAGAATGTGTCTTTAAATTTAAGATTTATTTCATTAATAATTTTATTAGTGGTTCAAAAACTAATAAGATTAGTTTTATCAATATTTGGAGTTAACTTATTGCTTGTAAACCAATTAGATAATTTAGAAATGGTCCATTGTAATTTTCCTCAAGTTCTTTCTGGGATTTCATATTTATTATTACACTAGTATCATCTGCAAAAAGAACTGTGTGTACATCAGTACATTAATTCTCATTGGACCAATTCCAAACATAACCGTTAGCAAAAAGTGTATTAATTTGTATATTATATATAAAATATATTTCCATATTAAATCAAGGTGTAAATATTAGCAATAGTAGTTTGCCTAATGTTTGTATGTACAGCACTCTTTCAGAAATTTCACATAGCGTATTGATAAAAGAGATATTTTTAAAAACATACCCAGTATCACATAATTAGTTGAAACACTGTTTCCTCAACTAATCTCTATTGTTGCAAGTAGGTAGACAAGGTGCTTATTACCTGAGATATGTCATAATAGAGACCCAGCTACATATAACTTCGACACAAGGTCATATTTAAGAATACTTCCGGGACCATTAAGTGTAGTTGTATATATTTTTAAAAATCTTATTACCATCTGCACAGTTATCGCAAATACTAACACTGCACAGGCTCATCAGATTATTGTACTGTCGAAGATACAATAAACAGGCTGTCCAAAAAGTCCCACATAAAAGGACGGCTAACTTACATTATATGTGTCAGCCAAATTTTAAAGCGCGTTTGATGTTTGCCTGAAACTTCGAAAGACATCAGCAGGCGATCATTCATGTTTCCTAGAATGTTTTTTTTATCAACTTGGGCATTATAGCATGCCACTCGGCAGAAATTCGCGCACGTAAATAGAGTAGCTCTTGTTATCCTCAGAGCAGGATAATTTCGACACGCTCCACAGTAGTCAGTGTAGCTGACCTGCTACACGAAGAAAACAATTGCAACGCAATACTTACGACGCCATGGTTTATGGCTTACCTGACATTAATGTCGCGCAGCGTCTAAGTCGCAGTGTTATGTACAAGAAGACTTTAATGAAAAGAGTAATCTTACACTATTGCGCGGAATTCCGCACCAATTTTTTTTTTTGCTCGGATGGGTATTCAGCTGTTTTCATCTCCGTTGTCTCTCTACGTGTGTATGTTATGCTTATATCACTAGAGATACTACGCAAAGACGTTTACATACAATTAGTTGTCAGTTCTTTTGCTGTATGTTAAAAACGAAAATTTGCATGACTTTGTAACTTATTACTTGGACGTAGCAAGGTAATTTTTTTTTTCTGCTTTGCAAGGTGATTCGCGTTAGATGAAATTATAAAGCAAATTGTTACGCTATTGAAAATTCTTCTGTTAGTTGCGTTTAGAGATTTTTCATTAATTACATTTGGTTTCCATTAACAAAAGTGAGGACAGATTGCACTGCTGTTCAGGGTTTCAAGAATATATAATCAAAATATATTGACGAACTGGGTTTAACGTCTTTGAATGTTTCTTGCAATGGGACACAATAACGTAATGTGCTATTGTCGATTATGCCATTATAAGATATCTGGGACGACATAATATTTCAATGTCGTATGTCCACAATAGTACAGTACGGTGAAGTGGGTTTAAGAGCATCTTGTCACCAAACTTTGAATTCTTGGAGTTTTGATAATTGAGTTTTGTTTTCCATGCTCTTATGATATGACTAGCTAAAATTAGAACTTCGCTAATGTTAAGAAACTAAAACATAAAACTTTCTATACCTCACAAAAAATTTTCTGTTCAAGTAATAAAATCGCAATTCCAGAGACTTTAAAATTTTCTACTGAACAACATTTAAATGTTTTTGTTCATTTCTTCGGTTTTA
>PNEQ01124921.1:100717-123963 GCA_003012365.1 Medauroidea extradentata
TTTTTTTTTTTTTTTTTTTTTTTTTTTTTTTTTTTTTTTTTTTTTTTTTTTTTTTTTTTTTTTTTTTTTTTTTTTTTTTTTTTTTTTTTTTTTTTTTTTTTTTTTTTTTTTTTTTTTTTTTTTTTTTTTTTTTTTTTTTTTTTTTTTTTTTTTTTTTTTTTTTTTTTTTTTTTTTTTTTTTTTTTTTTTTTTTAAATCTTGAGAATATTTTCGGTCGTCTTCGTAGCTGATGTCAAGCTTCGTCAGAAATTTACTATAGTTTTATGTTCGTTAACAAATCAAATGTGTCCAACCGTTAAAATGAGTGAATATAAATGCACTTTCCTTTTTTAACGGTAGCGGAAAACCTGCAGAAAAAAATTGAAAATCCCTGTTCCACAGAATTATTCGTGGCTCTAATGGAATGGTGTAAAACAGTTAAAGAATTTATTATAACTACCACTCTCCCACATTTTAACGTAGACTATAGCTGGGACTTGATCGAACAATAGCTAGACAAACAATGGAAAATTTTGATTGTATTATTTACAAATGTTTTGTAACAAAAAATTAGTTTTTATTTGTTTACACGAACACTGTTCAAATATTTAAATTTAGGCCTACCTATCTTTAATGACCATTTCAGCAGATCAAAGTTTTTTTACACGTTACAGGTTTTGCACAGTAATATATAAAATTTAAAAAAATACATTTTTAAGAATTTATAAATAACAAGAACTATCGGACTTAATAACTAATAAGAAAATTTACAGCGAAAAAAAAGCCATAATTTTTATGGTAACTCTTAAATCACTTGTAGAAAATTTTATCATATTTTTTTTTATAGTTTGTGGAAATGCGTGAAATTGTTCTATACTTCTGAATTTAAAAATATATATATATTCCATTTGGTGATATCACACTTCGTTATAACATACATTGTCGAAGTAATTTTATTGGTTTAATTGAGCCTGCGTTTTATTTAAGTGTAGCCCAAACCCCCAAAATAATAACATTTTAATTTTGACACATTATTCTGGAAATATATATTTTTTTGTTTGCACGGGGTTCAGATTATCAGAGGCAATGGCTATTATAAAAATGGATCCTGTATATTGTGTTTCGTATAATTTCAGTAACATTTGACAGCTACATATGGGCAATAATTTTTAATATCTTGAATAATATACCACAATGCAAGACATTTTCCATTTCTGAACTGAACCTGAAACGTCCGTTTCACCCTTTGTACTTTTTAATTTGTCTTGCACTGTGACCCATATTGCGAAATATTAACAGTTATTGCCCTACGCATGTGCCAAATTCTACTCTAATATTAAACGAAGCAAAGTATAGAAATTTATACGTGAGTGTGTATGTGTGTGTGTGTGTGTGTGTGTGTGTCCGAGCTTCCGTAACACATAATAATTAAAGAAAAAATGAAAACTTGTTGATTGTGTTATTAAAATCGTATTTGCCACTTATCGTAAGCATGTTATTCTTCCGAGAGTCGAGCTGAAATTACCTTCGTGACGTGCAGTTCCCACACCGCTGGGCGTGAGCTCGCTGACAGGAGAACAAGCCGCCTTGGAGCATCGTCAAGATGGCGACTACCAGGGAGCATA
The DNA here is from genome assembly GCA_003012365.1 of Medauroidea extradentata. NCBI lineage: Eukaryota > Metazoa > Arthropoda > Insecta > Phasmatodea > Phasmatidae > Medauroidea > Medauroidea extradentata. The sequence continues at coordinate 102,322 of PNEQ01124921.1, forward strand.
TAATAAGAAAGTACTAACTCCCATGTTCAACAACGAGAACCTTATTTTCACGTAAGGTTGACGGACCCGTTGGCTTCCCACCCTACTGGTGGTTTGAATTGCGCGCTCATTGATCTACGCATGCGCGAGTCGCGGAGGAGTACCGTTTCATTACTGTCGTTTTCTAACCTAACAAGACCTTTGAATTAGACCATAGTTTTTTCTATGTTTTAAACTATTCTAATTTTCACAGGGGATGGGTGAAAAGAAGGGAAAGTAGGCCTGCGAGAACCGATGCGCAGAAAGGTATTAATGAAAGTTAACAGCCAATAGGGAGATCGTGCTAACAAACCTTAACGTCCCTTGTTTATTTTAGCAGATGGCGCCCGAAGTAGGCTACAATAAGTTCTTCTTATTTTTATACATCACCTTAATACCAATATCAGAACATGCATAATGTAAAATGGAGAGACACAAAGTTCTATTTATACCTGAAGAACAAATTCAATAAATGAAGTAGTAGTATTTAAACCAAGAGTTTCAGCAATTATTTTTAAATACAAATATACATTATTTTTGGTTTTAATGTAGGAGACGCAGTAGCCTACAACATGGTTATTAACCGTAATTTTTTTCAGTTCGGTACGTCCGTTTTTTTTTTTAATTTTTATTTATTTTTATTTTTATTTTTTTTTTTTTTAGCGGTGATCACCAAACAGCAACATGAAAATTTTGACGTTTACGGGTCATTACGCAAAAACTATGAGAGATGAAATATATTTAATTAGAGTAAAATTTAGTTAAAATTTAGGTCTAAAATAAGATAAAATATAACTGGCACAAATATAAAAGTAAATAAATAACGACAACTGATATATATTTAAGGCCATTATCTTTTCATTTATTTCAAACAATTGCAAATAACTCGAATAATTTTTAACCAAATGCTTTGAAAAAAATTGAGACTGTTTACAGTCATACGATACACAATTTTGCCAGACAGTTTTTAAAATAATGTACCGTTTGCTAGCAAAAAAATTATTTTGCTTCATTTTGACTTAATTTGATAACAGTCAAATATTTCAGCGGCAAAAATCTAAACATCCGTTTGGTGTATTGCAACAGAAAAATTCCGATACAAACGTTGGGACATATAAGTGTTAAAACTGTAAGAATGAATTTTTTATACATGTATTAATTTGCGTTAAAAATTATTTTCGAATCCACTGCAGAAGTAAAGAGCGAGGCCTTAATGATTAGTTTTCCTCATTCCAGTTTCGAGGGCCTGGCGGCCGCGAGGCGAGGTGTGCGCGCATGCGCAGCTCACTTCCCGCCTTGTGCCTGTCCCCCCTGGCGACAGCATCCTTGCACCATCCTCAGAATGTTGATGTCTTCATTTGGGTATTCAGTTGGAATTAGGGTATGTTGCGGCGAAGAGGGGAGCATACGAGAGAAACAGGGCGAAAAAGAGGTTGGAGGAGGTAGGAAGGAAAAGTTTTCTCTGCTGGTGGCTGGTCCACATTAACATACACCAGATTCTCGAATTCTTTCTCTCTCTCCTGCTTATACTTCACATAACAAGTTTTTATCGCACAAATTTTCAAGGAGTGCAAAATGCGAAAAACTATAAGTGTTATACTTAGAATACGACATAAAAATAAATACTATTGTCACAACAAGTCTGTCCCTATGCTTAGATATTTAAATGTTTCACGTAAACCACTTTCTGCGAAATTTCCGTACTTGTGATAAAAATAAATTCGCAAATGACTGCATAGTGTAAACTACTGTTAAAAGCTTATAAAATTAAGTATTTATGAACGTAACTAGCAGAATTGTAAGGATGTTTACATGGTAGGCCTACCAATTACTAAACAAACATATAGGTAATTTTTAAATTTATAAAAAAATTTTCAACAATTTTGTGACGCCAACGATTTAAAATTTAGTATAAAGAAATTAATTTGCATGAAAAGATTAATAAAAATTGTTGTTTTTGTAAATTCATTTACTTTTCGCATTAAATATAATGATGACTTATACTTCATTATTTCACAAATATTGTGCTACTATTAAAGAAAAACATGTTTCAATCCCTTATATGTAAAATTCTGTTGCAAAAATCTATCACAATAAATATTTTAATAAGAGAAAACCATTTTTTTATTTATCAGAAAATTAAAGTGGGGGATAAAATACTCTGCCTCGTATAAATTTGGTAAAATTTAACTGCTACTTATGGGTAAAAACTGTTAATATTTTGTAATATGTGGTATAGTGAAAGACAAAATTTACAGCACAATCTGTGAAATGGACATCCACCTTACGTTTTAGAAATACAAAAATGTCTTACACTGTGACACATATTACGAAATATTAAAAATCGTTGTCCATTAGCTGTCAAATTTTACTACAGTTATACGTAACAAAGTATATAGATAATTACCAGTATGACGATAAAGAAGGTATGATGTGGCAAAACACATAAATTTTAAAAAGTTTGATAACAGTTTGATTTTAAAGTTTAATGCATAAATTAACTTTAATAAGACACTTCTTGTGGTGTTTATCAAAGCAACTAGTGCATTTCTTCCCTGCAACCCGTTATACGGTCGGACTGTATTTTATATTGTTAGCACGTCCATGCGCTGCATAAATCTAAATCCAAGGGTAATTTGCCTTAACAATCCGTGTGTCGGGGGAATTTTTGGGGGTCGCGCGCTCTTGCTCCCAGTTAGCTGCTAACCAGACAAGACACCGACAGAGAGAGGGAAAAGGGTTGTTGCTGCGAGGATTCGGGAGGGAAAGTTCGAGTATTCGAGAGCAAAACTTTTCTCCGGGTAGCTTGTCGGACGTGCTCGGACCTCAACTGTCCTTCCCCATCCTCTCCACTACTCCTTCTACCCACCCGTGGTTCTTCCTTGGTGCTCCTAGCCTCCCACAGGTTTCGGCGTAATTGCCTCTGATTACTCAATCTTCTGGCTGGGAGGTCGGGGGGAAAAGGGGAGAGATTCTTCTCCCATTCTCTCTTCTCCACGCATTCTATCCTTCAATCCTTTCCCAGCGCTGCTTCCTCGCGTAAGAGTTTCGGCGCCTTCAAAGATACCCACCTTCCACCTTTCCTTACAACTCCAAGAATTTGTTTAGTCTTTTATCCATCCAATCTCTCTCTCAAGGATTGCACAGCGCAGACCACCCAAGCTTGATATTATATAGTTTGCAAGAAATATATCATTCTTTGCTTACGATATTGACGACCGGCCTGGACTCAAATAACGCAAACGTTAGCGTAATGATACCCACATGTGAAAACCTCGTAAATTCATTTTTTCCCGAATTTTTTAATTCCAAGCAAAAAAAATCTTAGTTACGAAAAGTACGTATCTACAGAAATGTTCAACATCCTTTAAACAAAAGTCTGAGGCATCGTAACTACACTGTCAAAATGTAAAACTTACAAATTTTTTTCCCTTGCCTGTAAAATTGTTGATGTTTGAGTTACGAGGTTATCATACGAGTATAACTTTAATTGAGTCGGAAATATGTTTTAAATTTCTTCCGTAATATAAACTATAGTGGACGTAATGTTATCCAGAAAAATTGACTTCAAAATTTCATTTCTATAAATGAAACCGAAAATCACTTGGTAGTCCATGGTTTCAACTCTATTCAGTTTGTTGTTGCTAAATGTGAAGTGGCATTTTATTTTGCATTTAAAGACGTTGATTTTTATGGACTATTTTCAAAGTAGCATTGCTCCCGCTATAGTTCACTTTACGGACAAATTGAAAACACATTTTAGTCTTAGTTTTGCAAATGTTGTCACCGCGAAAAATTAACATAATCTGCCCTGAATCATTATGTATATGAGAAACACAGACAAATCATGCACAAGTCTACTGTTTTAAGCTATACGTTTTAGTATGAACCGTCCTCGAAAAACCAACTGTACAGACATGCATATAGAAAGGCATAAAATTAGAGATGATGGTATACCACGAAAATTATTTGTGTCAACATACCCTTGAAAACACTGTAGTTTCTTGTGACATGCGGGGTCGCGGTGGCCGAATGGTCTGACCATCCCACCGAGGCGGATCGGGTTCGATCCCTGGCGGGGTCGGTCCCCGGATTTTCGCATGTGGGAATCGTGCCGGACGATACCGCTGGTCGACGGGTTTCCTCGGGGGTCTCCCGTTTCCCCCGCCCTTTCATTCCGGCGCTGCTCCATACTCAAATCATGTCACCCCTCACCAGCGCTGAAGTCCTCGATGTTCAGCGCTGGTCAAAATCTCTCACTCACTCACTTGTGACATGCATAATTGGATGATAAACACCTGACACAACGTAGCTGTCTGTAGACCAATAATATGCATCAAATATTGCAAAAGCGGGAATATTATTGGCTTAGTTAAATATAACAGCAGCTCTAAAAAAATTTTTGTATATTTGCCACACGTACGTATAGAGCGCTAAGAAAGTAGGCATGGTAGAATTGTTTCCCAGACATCCATAGCAGCACTCCTAAACTTTATTACAAAATAGTCAAACTTATACTGAAGTTACCAGACTTGTATTGTAACAACTGTAAAAGTTTGTAGATTTACAAGGCTAAAGTACTGTCCCATACTGCGTTTAGGTTAATTACTTCCTAAATATTTTAGGAAATTTTTTTTACAGTTTACAAGTGAAAGCCAGGAATCTGCGTGCATTGAAACCCAGCAAACGGTCAAGTTTTCCCGCGTTAAACTATCATCTCTACTTAAAATATATACATTTATGCAGTGTTTCCTACTGAGTCTGCATAGTTCATTGGTATCTGTAGGGTATCGATACCTTAGTAAAATTAATAAAACATTCTGATATGAATACATGTGCTATTCACACTTGATACAGTAACATATTAGAGAAGAATATTTGTGAATATTTGCAAAATATGTTCATTACAAACAGGCCTTACATTTACGTGAAAGCATGGTAAATTCTTCATTGCCCAGACTCCAAACCAAATATTTTCGTAGGCCTAACCAAAAACGAAGTATCAAAATCAGGTTTAACTTTTGTTACTGAGGAAAATCAACATGAAAAAATAAGGGGGGGGGGGATATCACGCTTACCGAAAACTGTTGGTTCTCTAAGGAACAGTTTTCAGGATCCGCAGACATTTAAGATGAATGCAGTAGGTCTGAATTTCCTTAGAGCATGGGTAACTAGAGATAGCTTGGTGCCTTTGTTGTGAAACCTACATCTAGCGATAGGCAAAATATATACCAAAACAGCTCAAAAATAATTTATGTTGCGATATCCATTTGTAAAGACCCTGACAAATGAGTGTTATAGACTACTGAATCGTTTACAAATAATACACAACAGATTCATTTATATTCATTCTTCAAATTACTGGAAATCGAAAATGCCAAAACAATGTAAGCAGAACATGTAAACAAACTCTTATTTTACACGAAAATGAACGAGAATTGATGGATGCTGGTAATATACGACAGCGAATCATTCTGCATATGCTTCTTCAAATATGAGTGATATTTAAATACAATATGCTTACCGCTATGTAGTAATAAATATGAAACTTCTTTCGTTCGGTGCCTATCAACAGTAGATTAGATCTAGGAATCACTTCACAACATGTAAAGGGATAGGCAATCAGCTCTCTAGTTGTTATCTATGCTCTAAGTGAATTTCGCCTGTTTTCACCGTAACTTCAATCATACACTATAAAAAAATGTTTGTACTTTTACAAAGAAAATCCTCGGAAAACCAGCTGCCAAAGAAATTCATTGTAAAACTACAAAGGTTGTCCTTGTAATAAAATACAAAGTATATGTTGGTAAAATTACAAGGACTAGCCTTGTAGCTTTTCAATAAGGAAGTAAATAAATTTAAATGTTCATTGTACTTCATAAATAACACTGAATTTATTTATCAAATATCTTTTGAATAAAGGACGTAAACATGAAATTATTTTGAAGAAAAAAAAATCTTGGGATGTGCTAAATTTCGAACCACTGACCCCATGTTTAGAACCTACGCATTTTACCACTTTTTATTTTAATGCAAATGTTAGGCTCCTTGGCGAGGTCGCAACATCGTCAACGAGCCTAACATCCCCCCTTTACAGTTTTAGCATTTGACAATTCCCCAGTTGTGAGAGTATTTAGTGACTCTGATGACAATTGAAAAGACGTTAACGAACAAACACAAATTTTACACCCAGCCAGACCTGGGAACCGAACCCAAAACCCTTCGTATCCAAGTCGGTCGCTCAACCGTCTTTATTTATTTGTATACATTTTATGTACAGTTCAGTAAAAATAATTTTTCTTTTAAAGCATGCAATTAATATAAACATTCACTTTATTCTAGAAAAATACTTTTCAGAGATTGTTATCTTCGCGTAAGTAATTTTCGGCGAACTTACATTTTTTGTAGAATACACAGTTTTTTCTGAGTTTTTTTTAGCAAACAGAATCCGTTTAACGTTATAAACTAATAATTTTACTAGGAACATTTTTCAGCCATTACAAAAGTTTGTACAACTACGAAGAAGTGCATTTTCATATTTTACAAAATAATTGACAATGCAGGAACTGTCGGTATATGTACAAATAATTCCTGTGTAGTTTTACAAAGTTTACCTTTATAATTTTCTACAAAGAATATCTTTGTACTTTCACATGGATTTGTAAAAGTGCAAAGAAAATCTTTGTAAATTTTACCAAATTTTTTTAGAGTGTACACTTACAAAACTGCAAAATGCCATGATTTTGTTTTGTAGACATGATTTAAATATTTTTGACTTTAAGTAGTTCATAAATAACTTCATTTCCGATTTAACACATTTATTAATTGCCTATGACATAACACCTGATTTTAGTTGCAAGGAAAACAACGATATGACGTAAATTGTACAAGTTTATGATAAACCGTATCACTTTGCGATTACCATGTTTTATTTTATAAAACATTTATTCGTTCAGGTGAATTATGGGGGCATATGTGCTTAAACTAATTGAAAACATGCTCCACAGGACAGATAAGCGTATCGGCGTTGAATAAAGCAGAGAAAATAATGAGTTGTTAACTGCAGGGAGCTGGTAATCAAGGTGGTACACAACTTTGATAAACGTGGGCGATGAGTAGCGAGTATCGACAAGCGATATATTCACGTGGCGCTGCGACGAATCACCGGCGACGCAGTGTGGGCAATTCTTCACCGTGATTTCCCCGGAACACGAGAATAATCCGGGGTTTGAAACGCGAGCGTGTGCTCGCATCTGACGAGCGCGCGGGTATTAATAATGATCGGGTAAATATTGGGCAGGAGCTAAATTGACGTTTTTCAGCGCAGTGGCCCTACATTACGATTAATTTCGCGCGCTCCGCATCCGTGTGTTTGCCCTTCCGCCGAGCGCCACAACCGGACCAAAGGTTTATTTTTTTTTATACGTATGTTTGTTTCATTCAGGCCGTATTTGCTGTGTATGGGGAAGGGGAGGGGGGACTATGGCAAACAAATGAATGTCCACTTTTCCGACGCCGGGGTCGCAACTAGCGCGGGTGGTGGTGGACGGCCGAACCACAGCCCTCCGAGCGGGCGAAGCCACTTTGCGAAAGTCTCGGCAAAACAAAATATTTGTTTACGTATTTCATGTCATTTTTGCGGTGTCAATAGACAAGGGCAAGAGGAAAATACATGATCCAACCTCTTGGGGGAAATGGGTAGGGGGTGGGGTATTTAAAGGCTACTTCATTCTAAATAATTAAATCTGAATTTTTGTGTTGTACCAGCTTTCACTGTGTTGATATTAATTACGATAGACAAATAAGAATTAATATAATTTTAACACATTGATACTGTTCTGAGGGTCGCATTTGACGCAGTGACTAGAGCGCTCGCTTCCCACCATAGCGATCCCAGAATCCAGGTCGAGTTCTTCAATAACAAGAAAGGGGGATGTAAATAATCCCTTTCTCTTCCCTCATTCTTGCAACTATCACAACCTGAACATACAGTAAAAGTTTTTTATCAAAAAATAACAGCGACTTAAAAATATCTACTCTAAAAAGTGCACCAAAAATTAAAAATATCTGCGTTATGTTTAGACTAATTAGAATACAGAGTAGATTTTTATTATTTATTGTTAAAACTTTTATTACATTTATTGATTTTTTTACAGAGTTCCGGTGCCTACCTTCCACATTCGTGCTGTTTGTCGTTAAGGAGTTCCGTTGTGCCTTCGCAGTCCAAGTCAGTCCAGAAAGTCCTTGACCATAGTTAGGTACCTACCTATGCTTGGATTGTCACAAACCTACCGATATAACAATCACTATACGTTTCCTATTCGATTTAGAGGAGTTCCCTGGCGTATCTTCGTAATCCAAGGTCCAATGTCAATGAAATTAAAATGGGGCGCTCTTGAAAATATATTCTTTACAAAAAAAAAAAAAAAAAAGAATTTTCCAAATCGGTTTTTAAATGACGGACTTCTGAGGTAACAAACATTAAAAAATATTACATCTTAATTGATAACCTCCTTGTTTTTAAGTCGGTTAGAATTGAGATACTCTAGCTAAACGGACATCACGACTGACGCCTCTATTCTCCAGATAAACACGAAAGAAACGATAGTTCGGCATTGCAAAAATTTTTAATTTTATTATTTCTGCACATAATTATGATCTGTTTACATTATTTCTCGTGTGTTTATTCGTCGCATAAAATATTTTCTTGCATAGTGATATACCACAGTCTGCTCTTTTTGTAAAAAAAGAGAGAGAGAGAGAGAGAGAGAACTAACTCCAGAAGAGGGGTCAGATAGTTCCCAGCCACAGTAGACATTTTGAGGGAATTTATTTTAAGATTTTTTCATCGTTCTGTGATTTTACATTAAAGGACATGTGATCAAATCACGAAACCAACTAAGAAATAATTTTTGTACAATAATTTAACAAATTATGAAAATTCCAACATTAAATACACTGGCCCAAGTGTTTATTGAAGTCGCAGAAACTCCACGAGGGATAATGGGGCAACGGGAGGATTGGGCATATCTGCTGTAGCACGGTCAGAGACAGTCGTTATTCCATCCCATCTCATCACACCCCCTCCAGCTCCACACGTCTTCTGGCATGGCCGTGAGCGTGTTAGCCGTCAGTTAACCGGAGGAATGTTGGTCGGCGCGATGACGCCTACCTAACCCCCTTCCCCGTGTCTCGCGGCGGCAAGCGTTTTCTGCGGTTATAATTCACCGCGGTGGTTAACCTCGTTAGCGCGGCTGCAGCCGACAATCTGCCCCCTCCCTTGTCCCTCAAAGCCGCAACCACCTGTCACCGTCACCTCTTCCCTGGAATCGGTCGTGACGCGGCCCCTCAGCCCACGCCCCGCGGGGGCGGACCACCAGCGGCGCGCCGTCCTTGCTGGAATTGTGGTTGGCGAGGTGTTGGTCGCTACACCACGCTGGCCGTTAATCGGGGTGCAGGTGTGATTCACAACCGTGAATTTATACCGTCGGTGGCTGACACGCCAATCTCTTTGTGGCGAGAAGAAGTTACTGACGAAACTTGGCACATATCCACGCCCTGGCCAGCCTCGTGACGTCATCACGGTCACACCCGTCGTACCCTTTAGAAGACATATAAGACCCCCAGTTTGACGATTTTAATTTCAAAATATAATTAAAAGTAAATCTAGGGGGCTGCAGTGGTCGAGGGGTCAGACCCCTCGTCACCCACCTAGACGATCCGGGTTCGATCACCGGTGGGTTCGGTCCTGGGTTTTCCCACGTGGGAAACGATCAACGTGACGGACATTGCGGTTTGCCGGCGAGTTTTCTCGAGGTACTCCCGTATCCTCCACGTCTCTCAGTCTGTCGCTGCTTCACACTCTCCTCATCTCACCTCATCCATCCCTCCGGCCGAAGGGCGACAGGCACGTCTCGTTAGTCGAGCAGCTGGCCCATCCTTCATCCCGGTCTGCTATCATACACACTGCAACCCTGCCAGAAGGTACAAGACACAAGGTGGACTTTATTTAAATTGAATCTAGCATAAAATAAAAAAAAGTATGTACTTAATATATTTGATGATGATTATGCTGATGACAATGACGACGATGACGATGAGTGTTCTGCCCGAAGGCAGGTTTAGAACTACGGAGGGTGCCGGTTGATGGGAACCATTACGTTCTCAGAGGTCGACTAGACGAGGTGATTTTGCGCTGGTTCGCCATTGCCTTCGTATGGGGATGAGTGGACAACACAACAACCAGTAGCGAACCCAGAGAGGCAACTTTTAATGTTGGCCTCCCTGGCCGGGAATCTAACCCGGAACCCTTGGCCCAGCATTCTGAAGCTCTAACCACTGAGACAAGTGGTCGGACTTGAGGTACCTAATAAAACACACACACACACAGATATATGTGTGTGTGTGTGTTGTCTAGTAACGGGTTGTGAAAATTTTCTTATTCGCTAGCACCAAACCCAACCCCAGCTATCCAAGGGTGGCTTCCTGTATAGACTGCGGTTGTGTGTGTGAAATACAACACTGACGGGGCACTAAGGGCGTCTCTGGTGGCGTATAATGACAGCATCACCTCTAAGCGCAAACCTCTTTAACTACTGTTCATTACTATTATTCTTTATTCTGTGGGGCTTTAAGAGGTGACCATTTAAATTTGTTTGTGGGAAGTATGGTTCAAAGTTTAGTGTATGTCCTTACCCTCTGAGTTTTTCGAATGCGTTGGTATTTTCCCACATATGGACGTGTAAAGAATCTGTGTTCCACCATTCAGAGAGGCATGAAAATCTTGTTTCTAATAATCTTGCTGAAATGCTTATCTTATGATAACAAAGTTAAAAGTGTGTTTTCTTTCCTCAGAAATGCAATGCAGGGTATGTAGTTTCAACTATAAAACTTATTTTTAAAAAAGTATACATATAAAACTATTCCTTATGAAGTAAAACATTATAGTTTAAAATTATTGTTGGCGCTTTAATGCATCAAGGGACCACTAAGATACTATATAGGTAATATAAATTAGCAAATTTTAACCAAAATCAATTAACTGCAACAAAACGTACGTATTTTTCGTGTACGTATGTGACAATTCTAAAAGATAAGCCCAAAATAAAATTGTATTTAAATTCATTTTTTGGAATTATACATCATTTTCTGGACTTAGTTGTTTTGTTCTAGTCTGTTTCAGTTTCGCTAATTTTAACATGTTTTGATTACTTAGCGGTCCCTCGATGGATTTAAGAGTCAACAATTTTTAAATTACTTTGTTTTGCTCTGTAAGGATTTTTTTATGTGTCAGTTTTTTTTTCTTTCAATTATTTATTTGAGTTTTAACAACTTGGACACTTCTACAATTACTGTAAATATAAAGTAAATCAAAACCAAATAGTTACACAGTTGAATATGCATTGAGTTAGCCTATTTGTGGTTATGTTAAACTTATCAATATTTTAATGCACAGTTATTAAAAAGTGTTATAATCGTATTAGTTCTCCAAATGAATTCATGTTTCAGTTTCACCAATTTGTTGTTACACTTTGTACTCTACTGACATGTATAAAATTTCACTCGGACAGTTGTACGGGGAGCTGTTGCCCTATTTGACTGTGCCAATTAGAATCCCTCTTCGGTAACAAAAAAATAATGATGCTTAATATTGTACTGTCTTTTTCTGGGTTGGTACGATTAAATATTTGTTATGATTACAACACGTGCTAAACACTTGGCTTCAAGGAACGACTACAGTATACTTAATTATAGATAGTACGCGCATGTGAGCAGCATCTGGTCTAGGTTATCATATAATTGCAGGACCATCGGATTGACAAACAATCAAAGTCGATTGACTGAATGAAACACAAAAGTATCACAAATATTCCATTATATCTATGTGAAATTCTCACACCATTTCGGAAAAGAGGTCATTAACTTTTAAACAGCTGAAAGAATTTTCACCAAATTCTGCTAAGAACAATCCCGATAAACGTGATTTTAAAATTTAAAAAAAAGGGGGGGGGGATAGTTAATTGTCGATTGAACATCTGTGTTTGTACAAAATAGTGCACAGTGTTGTGTTAGGGTAATTGTAACAATGTGTTTGTACATTGTTTATGACAAAGCCTTTATCAAGTACTATACAAGGACAATATAGGAAATTCATAAGAAAAACACGAGACGGATTATTTCGTTCTAGCTCCCGCCGATAGGAGCGCTGTTCCTTCTGCAGTAGCACATTGCTCTATGGATAGTTCAAGTTTTGTATATTGTTATGTATAAATTGAAATGTATTCGTAATTTTAGAATAAAGACATGCTCTGTTTAATATTATTTTCGTAAGTTAAAATTTAAATTATTAATAAATACGTTCTCATGGCATTAGCATAAGAGAAATTCATTCTGTAATTTATAATCGGTATCACAGAAAACAGCGACATAAGAATGTGAATTTCGCTAGTGTTTCCAGCTCGCGCCGTCGGTAACACGTCTCACGCTTTACAATGCTAAAGAGCTGGAGTTTTCCATATTGTCCTTCGCAATATTTGCCTTTATCACACGAGTAACTTGCTCCCAAGGGGTTCTAAAAGTGGATAATAAAATGACCTTAATATAGCTTGTTGACTATCGTATTCTGTATAATTCTCCCACGCCTTGTTTTCTGTGGCTGTGAATCGTAAGTTCGAAGACATGGAGGCCGGTTCTTGCGCGGAATTTTATAACGTTCAGTGCTTGCTGTTAACGTTTTGAAATTGTGAAGTGCGTGACTGCGATGCTGTGGCGAGTGTCGGAGGAGCGCGCTTCAGCAGCAGCTGGCGCACACACACCCATCCCCTGGTCAGCCGGGCCTGCGGTCATCTGTGTGCTCGCGAGCAGCGCTCCAGACCACACACACGAGCGCCAGGTGCACTAGGCCTGGTCACCCTCGCCCACGTTTCTGGCCGCTCGCGTCCAGCCCGAGGCGCCGACACTGGTACACGGGCCGTCGAGCCGTGTGCACTGCTTCGGCCCACACAAGTTTATTAACCCTCGACGAAAAACGAGGGGTGTTCTACGTTTGACGTCTGTTTGCATGTCTGCATGTTTACGTGTCTGTATATGGCTTCGTAACTCCCAAATAGACGAACCTATTGCAATACTTTATGTTTTAATTAAAACCTAGTTTCATCGTATGTGATGGGAATCTGTCTTAGCTGTTTGAAAGTTATTAGCCCTTTTTAGAATTGGTGTGAGAATTTCATAAACATATAACAGAATGTTTACTGTACCTTTGGGCCTGTATTTTATTTATTAGTCAACTTAAAATTTGGCACATATTTGTCAATCAGATGGTCTTGCAATTGTATGGTAACCTGGACCAGATGGGTATATGCACTTAGTGTTTGTAATTAAGTTGGGTATATTCTTTCATTGCTACCAAGTGTTTAATTTATTAATTTATATATTATATATATATATATATATATATATATATATATATATATATATATATATATATATATATATATATATATATACGCACATACACACACGCACCTACGAATTTCAGAAAATTGATAATTTTATACCTTCTTCGAATGTTTTCATAAAACTTGTTTGATGTTATACTGCTTATTTATTGTTAAGTTGTAAAAAATTGTGTATTAAAACATTATAAGTGTATTAATAATAAATGTATTAACTGTATCTTAAAATATAAGTAAATATTTTATGACGTCACGTAATACAATACTTTTTTAACTATGTAAAATAAATCGTTATTTAATTTAATTTGAAACTTACAGCTATTGTAGGCTTTTCAAAGTCGAAACACTACAAGTGAAACAAAAATTGATAGTAAAAAGACCCCTAGTAAAGTAAAACAAATAAGTTTAAAATTATTGTTTACCACTGAATACGTCAGGGGACAGCTAAGTAAACAAAATAGGTAGTTAAAATTAGCGAAATTCAACCAGAATAGAACAAAACAACAAGGCCAAATCCACAAAATAACGTAATATTCATACATTGAATTTGGATGTAATGTAAGATTCGGCTTTTCTTTTCAAAGATTCCCATGTGTAGGCTACACATAGTATACATAGCCTACGTTTTGTTGCCGTTGCTTAATTTGTTTCAAGTTTGCAAATTTTTAGAAAACTACTCAACGAATTTAAGTTATGTCTGTTTAGGAATATCATTCAAGGAACTATACACCTGTGTATACACTTTAAACGGCATCCATTAAGCTTTCAAAGTATGTTTTCTTGAGACCGAAAACGACGAAAAATAGGGTGTGTAGTGCACCATTTCAGGCATGATAATCTTGTTCAGAATATTTTAGAAGGTATAGGCGGGTACGACACAACTTTACCACAAATATTATGGCATAGAATAATAGGGTCTTCACGTAACATCTCATTTACTGAGTGTTTTTTTTTTTTTTTTTTTTTTTTTTTTTTTTTTTTTTTTTTTTTTTTTTTAGCTTCAGCCTACTCATAAGTAGCAGACAATTTTCAGTTCTGAAAATTGGCTACTTGACCTATATAATAAAACTATGGTATTTCGAAACAACACAATGAATCTCTTATCCAAGTATCCCTAAACTACAATAAAAACTACGAGTTTGTACAGTAAATCTTTTAAAATGGTTTCGTTAATATTTACAGACATTTAAAGCCAATTTTATTACAAAATGATTTACGCTCTTTGAGGAATATTTTCTAACCTACTGCGTTCCTTGTGCAGCTCAACCACAGTCTGACATAAATCTGTACCATCGCGAATTCATACAACAGAGTCACTGTGAAGTGTACATTTACAAATATCACTGTTCTCTTCAGCACGTCGAATTCGATTCTGTGATTGGCATATATAGGAGGGTTGCGAAATTGCGTACTTTGAAGGAACAGCTATCACGTTTATGGGGACAAAATATTTGCGAACATAGATCCGAAAATGCACAATTTCTGCACTTAAGTTCACAGTACATGATGTGTAGTGCATAGCGTGCATGCTGGACCGTTTTAATGTCCGGAAACTCTTAATTACCATGGTAGAGCTCAATTCCTTACATCTGGTTAATACCCTGTGCTAATCCGTACATCAAATGGGCATCTGCCAACTCCGCATTTGTAAACATTGCACTGCCTGCAAAACAAGTACGTGATGAACACTAAGCGAGTGATACAATGTGCTTAATGCTACGACTGTACAGCAATGCGTGGCATGTCAACACGAGCAATGCAGTCCAGATTACCTTCCGTCAAGTGGCCCACATGGCGGTGAACCTAGGAAGTCAAGTACATTGTAAAGAACCTATCCATAGGGTATTTGGGACATTTTCTGTACGAAGTGTTCTTTTCGATGACATTTAACGAGATGTAAGGAATTGAGCTCTACCATGGTAACTAAGCTTTTCCGGACATATGTCCATATCACATATTTTCTTTCTTTGTGTGTGTGGAATGTTTCCTGAAAGTTTGGCCGTACCTTTTTGTAACAGTCTGTATACAGTGTAGTGTAAACACAGCACTAAATAGATCGGTATTGCACTGAAACATAACTGCTGTTGTTTATTCTCACGCGACATAAATAGCAAAAATACTAGTCTTGCGCTAGTCATTAACTGTTACTTGACAAATATGCTAAGGACAAAATTTTCTTTTTTTAATATTTGGAACGCTCTTCTTGGTAATGTTAGCATTTCATTAGGTAGAGAAAACCATCCTCTATTTTACCACATACGTAACTAAAAATGTTGATTCTTTTAACTGTGTCGGTATTGTATTGGGGATGCGATATTTAATTGGATATATCATTCAGCAATAGAACCCCCAGCTCGCGCGCCTTGCGTTATTAGTGGAGCCTGGTAATTTTCGCGAAAAGATTTTTGCCCCGCTTTATTTCGGTGACTTACGTGTACACCTACAGCTCAACTTCATGGCTATTTGCAGAGTGTTTTTGTGCAGAGTCTGTATTCATTTTACTGTGCCAATCAGCACAAGGATAACTGCGACACATCACGTCTGTGATTTGCGGGTTTAACCTCCACACGCTGGGTGTTACGGCATCCAATCACTGACCACAAAGCAGAGATGCAGGTGCGCACGTAAGGCACTGAAACAAAGTGCTGCAAAATTCTTTTCGCGAAAACTACCGGGCCCTAATTATTAGTGATGACACAGAAATTTCATTAATTCGTTTGAGAAGACGTTACATTCCAAACTCATGTACACGTTAATTTATTTCGCTGTATTATTGTTACCGAATCTCGTCTCTGAGGACTGTGGACCAATGACAGATAGATATGCATAAAACACTCACAGACTGCCACGCTTCCTTGTTAAATGTTCGACTTACCATTCTCTGGAACAGCAACCAAAGAAAAAGTAGATGAGGACAGAGTATATACAGGACTGTGCAGTCCAGCCTGCTCATCGTTGAACCCGCCATATTTACGGATTTCATAATTATTAGTAATAATATTCTAACTTGATACCTTACGCAGGTCTCATTTCTCAATAAACCATCTTCAAATGTTCGAAAATATTAACGGTAAAATAGTTGTATGCAATTAGAGGGTAGCCACCCTTATTATTTTCATACGGGTGGAAGGTATCAAGTTGTACTTGCTGTTGGTTTGAAGGCCGCAACAGAATTAAGCAATGCTGGAAATATAGTTTTTTAATGTCATTTAGTTTCCGATATTTTGGGGAAATACGATTGCAAATTTTGATATTCAGAGACTCATTACTACTTAATATTAAGTTTAGCCGAATAATGCAAAGTGTACCTGCCGGAGTTTGTCGGTGTTGTTTGTTCAACGTCATCCTGTGTGTGTATGTGTATGTATATATATATATAATATATGTGTGTGTGTGTATATATATATATATATATATATATATATATATATATATAATTCCTGTGTACGTAAGGATTGTTTAACAAAAATATTAACATGCAATTTTGCAACATTCTGTAATAGTCGACGTTGGTAAGTAGATTCAGCTTTGTCGAGACAAACTTTCTCATCGCTAAGGCCAACGTATCAAACTTCTATCCACATCAGACAGCTGTTGGCAACAAGCGCAAGGCATTACAAGAACCTACACGGAGTCAGGGAAGTGCTTTATGACGGGTAATCGCACACCGAACAACGACTGTAATTCGACGGCCTCCAATATCTTTTGTGCGCATTCTCGTGTCGGGAAGCTCTCCCATCGTCTGTCTTACAACGTGCGAACGATGGTTGAGAAGGAGTAGAGGAGAGAAAGAGAAGAACGAAAACAGATCCAGAGATCTTGGCTGCTGCATTATGTTCGCCAGAGTCAGTGTCTTCTAACGGCGCGATTGATGACTATCACCATAGGCGTACATCCAACGCGTTTCTTTCGCGAGAAACGTTATTGGCCGTAGTCTAAAAATGGGCGTGGTTGAGACTACGCTTCCGTTATGACTTGCTGGAAATGAACAACTGAACCTTATAGTCATGACTGTATAAAGTTTCAGTCATGCTGCTGACATTCTAAATGTTAATGCGGTATGTAGGAGTACTATCTGAGAACCATTTCACGTCGAAATTTCTGATTTTTCTAGCCTACTTTTCGAAGGAAAGCCATGCTTATCAGATCACCTTGTGTGTCTGTATTTGTATCTGTACAGCCTTCACTAGAAAAAAAACTTTTGAAAACGTGTACGGAATTGTTTTAAACTAGGGATGAATAATTGTTCACAAATATCACACATCAGGCGACAATTTAAAAATAAAAAATATAATTTGTTTCCGTTTAAAGATTTAAAAAGGTATGTTATAATCGGGAACGATTTGAACAAGTTATACCACATTTAGTATTTCGATAGTTCTTTGTTAGACTGAGTAATTATACTGTAAGGATGGCAATTTAAGGGGGAGGGGAATTCCCCAACAATTTAAATTGTTATAATAATTTTATATTATTGTTTTTAAAACATACGTTGATATTATTTTTAAAGTAATGAAAATCTTTTAGCATTCATAGTTTTTGTATAGTGGCATATTAAAGTACAAATTTACGTTAAACGGTTTACACTAGAAATGAAATAATTCACACTGAAGATCAATGTCAGACGCTACTACTCAGATACCTGTAAAACAGCATTGAACATTTATATACTATAAAAATGCAAAAAATTGGCAATTGTTTTACGTAAAATTAAATTTAAAAAAATTGACAAGCATATACATTTTTTTTCGTGCCTTGGAAACTCTTTATCAACTCCCGCCAAATTTATCCGTAAAAAATTGCATGTTAGTCCACATGAATTCAGTCTCAAATACACGTATTTCGGCGGTGCTGTATAAATATTAAAATTTAATTTATTGTTTTTGGCTTACTTTTTGAACAATTTTAACTTAAGTTGGTTTACGGAAAGAATTAACTATGTGTACAAAAATAATAATTCGTAATCTCATTTAGTTGACATTTTACGAGATTGAACTCCATAAAATATTAATGAGCTGCTTTCTACCAAATTTAAATCTCAGACTTGTAATGCTGTGGAAGGAAATGTTAAGTTAAAGTGGCTTTACGTCTGGTCGACAACGGTTAATTAGAGACGGTGGCTCACAAGATGACGCAATTATATGAACTGTCAAGGAGACAGCGATGGCCTCTGTCTCAGGATTCACTTGGAGTGATTTCGGGAACTCATGTAAAACCGAAATCAGGATTGCTGTAAGCGTGGATTGAGCCAGGATTTTGCCGAATGCGACTCCAGCGTGATACCGTTGCGTCATTTAGCTAGATGAGAAGGTATATTATTGTTAGTTTAAAAACTTAAGAATGTCCTTCAAAACTAGGACAATATAAGTATTTGTTATTAAAATGTAAAATGAATAGTAATATTTAAATAGCTTCAATCATAATAAGTACGCAAAAGTATGTCAGCTTCATAAATCACGTTTACTATTATGTTGTATCTTTAGACGGTCCTTTTTAGTAAAATTTTCCATGCAGAAAAAATACACTTTTACATAGTTTCTTAGAAATGTCTGCAACACATCGCGTCAAATGAGGTATATATGTAGCACTATAAAATTGTATGATGGCTTGTTATGTTTATCTACTAAGTGATAATTTTGAAATGGCCGCCATGTATGCACGTGCAGAGCCACTGTGACATCTTGAGCAAAATCGTAAGGCAGAACGTCGTTTGAACAAACTGTATGTTGAGTGCAATGTCTGTGGCAAACAACTTCTTCGGAATGCCACAAGCACCTCTGACCCGTTGCTATTAACGATTTGAGCCGATCCTTCTCTGTACAAATATAGTTGCAGTTTATTAAAATCACTGGTTTATCAGAAATTATACAGTTGTACATAATAAGTATACGACATCCTTTGATATGCATGCTGGAATTTACTGAGTATTCATAGAAATTAAGCGCTGCAAAATTTAAATTTAAGCCGTACATTAAATACATAAAAAAACCGTAAGTAAAATATAAGTCGAGGTGGTATATAGGTGTGTGTGTATACACACATATATGTACATATATCATATGTTATTTTTGTAAGATACTAAGGGTAAAGGGTGCGCTGAACAAGTGCAAGTATGACTGTATTTATTTGCTTGGACATACTCCACTGCGAAATATATTACCGTCAAAAGAAAACTAAAAATAAGACAAAGAAACATAAATAAGCAGAGTATGCTTTAGTCAACAGGATGCATACAAAACATAAAATTCCAAAAATGGAATACACAACATAAAATTCCATTTTTTGAATTTTATGTTTTGTATGTATCCTGTTGACTAAAGCATACTCTTCTTATTTATGTTTCTTTGTCTTATTTTTAGTTTACTTTTGACAGTAGTTAATTTATTTCGAAGTGGAGTATGTCCAAGCAAATAAATACAGCCATGCACTCCCATTGCACAGTTCTTTCAAAGATCATAAGTGCAAGTATGCACGTTCGAATCGTAGTGCGTCCAAAATATTTTGCCCTCAATAATTCCACGTAAAAATATAGTTTGGTTGGTACTTATTTAATAAATAAGTTCATTTCCGCGATAACAATGAAGAAAATACTTCAAATTTAATTTTGTCTTATTGTAAGTAAAGACTATGCCTTGTAATTGTACAAACTTTTTCTTTTTATTATTTACAAGAACAGTGTTTGTATTTTTAGGAAGAATTTTATTTCGGCAACTGTGTTTTCAAGGATTTTTCTTGTATACGTAAAAAAAATTATAGTGTTTTGATTGTAGGGTAATGATTTTCGTCGTATCCAAACGTGGTGTGCTAACACGCTGCGTTTACTAAGTGTGGACATTGTGAATTGGCGTGGAATATAGATTCTACAACCGGAAGTTACGCGGGAATTTTTCGTGGGTGAATATTAAAAAAAAAATTTTGTAGATTATTTCTCCAATGTGAGTTTTTATTCGTTAGTTGTGACATTGAGAGAACACAGTTACGCCGTGGACACAGTGTAAAGATGTCTTAGAATTTTCGTATTAAATAAAAATCAATCGTGTCGTGCAAAGTAATCTCAGTAGTATATGGTTTCTTATAGAATTATTGCTCTGTTCTACCGTCAAATTATATGTTCCGAGATATCTTATGATCGTTTGAGTTTTTGTTGGACTGAAGTGTTCTTTCCAGGAGTACTTTTAATACTTAATGGTTAACTGAACATATCAAACCGAGTATTTCAATGTATCGAAATTAACTAAGGAGTGTCGTTTGCGAATATATTCTTGAACAATGAATTACTAATGAATTTTACCAGTAAAATTTGTGAGTTGTGAGTGACATAGTAAGATTTAAAAATAATTGCCAATTCAGTACGTCACAATCAATTTTTATAGTGTTACATATATTCCTTATCTGACGCGAATCGTTGCAGACATTTCTAAGAAACTATGTAAAAGCGTATTTTTCGCATGGAAAATTATTATAAAAAGGACCGTCTAAAGACGCAACATAATAGTAAATTAGATTTATGAAGCCGAAATATGTTTACGTACTTATTATGGTTGAAGCTATTTGAATTTCCTGAAAGCGCACATAGTGTTTTCGCATCGTGACTGCCTAAATCAGTATTTCCGCCTCCTTTGATCCCCCCTTAAGTTTTGTTATGTTGAAATGAAGTTGTAAAAACGAGATTTGCCCGTGAACTGGCGTGGGCGTGTACGTTCTCGCAATTGTGCTCTGCGGTTCTGTCTGCAAAACACATGCCGCGGACAGATGTTTGTTCCAGAAAGTTTGCTCTTTCTCTGTCTTTCTGAACGTAGTTCCAGCTACGTTTATCCCGCCATTTGAAAAACCAATTTAGGAAGGCTAATTTGTTCTGTAGCACGCAGGCCATTCACGTCCGTTCTATTTCAAACTATGGAAACGTACGATATTTGCCGAGGAACTCTCGCAAAGAGAAACAGTGACTAGTTTATTTTAAATATGTATATATATATTTTTTTACTTTTACATGAGTAAATCCAACCTCTTCAGATGAACGGAATTTATGTGTGTGTGTATATGTGTGTATGTATATATATATATATATATATATATATATATATATATATATATATATATATATATATGGATGGGTTAGTTGCCAAGTGGTGTAAGTTACAAAAAATCGAAAATGGACTTACACCACTAT